>BMAO01026424.1:0-17762 GCA_019973975.1 Trichonephila clavata | reverse complement strand
TGATTCAGTGGTAGAATGAAGACGACCTTTTTTGTCTTTTATAAGGTTTTATTGCTGGATGACACGGACACGACACGAACATTAAACATATATGATTAAAACTTAGGTTGTATTATTAGGGCAACCACCCTTCAATTACAGATTACAACTGTACCAAATGGTAGCTCACCTGCCACTGAGCTCCTACACATAACCAAAAACAAAAGTTTCGCGTTACAGAGCAGCGCCCTCTATACGACGCTTTTCAACACTCCCCACCTGTGAACTTTTAAGTTCACACAAAACATAATACAATAACAAATTAAACAATAAAAAGTTCTAACACTAACTAAGCAATGTTACATTACAATTAAAATCACGATATTTAGATACACACATACACAAAAAATTACACATTCAATTACTTAATACAAAATACTAATCATTCTACAAAATATAAAAGCAAAGTATGTAAACATTCATTAAAAATTCACATTAACAAAGTGAAGAAAATTAATATATGATAAAATCGTAAATATATAGATTACAGAAAATAACTCAATTAGTTACAAAATTCATAATAAATTAATAATTATACTTCAAGATTATACAGCAATTGAACTGGTCTTCTTATGGCATTATTTTTAGTTTTAACAAGACAAGAGCGAATCTTACCATCTCTTCCAGTATAAGTTTCAATAATCTTACCCATTGACCACAGATTCCTAGGGAAGCGGTCATCATGTATGAGTACAACATCATCAACCTTAAATTGACAAGTTACTTTAGAAGGAGGACATATATTCATATAGATCTTAGAGATAGCAAATAGTGTTTCCTCCAACGATTCCAAAACTGATTTAATAAATTTTGCTGATGTCTATATCTCTTAAGTAAAGAAAGTCTAGACCCAGTAAGGTCTTCTCTGGATACTCTTGTTACTGGAAGAGAAAGTAAACGTTTACCTATTAAGAAATGTGCAGGAGTTAGTGGTGAGGGCTCAGAAGGGTCATCATAGATATAAGTTATTGGCCTTGAATTTATCATGGCTTCGATTTCTATGAATACAGTTTCTAGCTCGTTCAAAGAAAGACTAGAACGGCCAATTATTTTTCGTAAACAAGTTTTAATTGTTCTGAAATGCCTCTCCCAGAACCCTCCCCACCATGCTCCTTTTTCTACAATATATTTCCACGTTATACCATGAGTTGAAAACAAATCTTGTACAGATGGATGTAGCATACATCTCCAAAAATTTTTCAATTCTAACTCAGCACGCTTGAAAGTTTTAGCGTTGTCTGAGTAAATTGTTGAACAGAGTCCACGTCGGGAAATGAATCTGCGGAAAGCAAGCAAAAATTGTTCTGTGCTCATTGAAGGAAGAAGTTCGAGATGCAAGGCTCGAGTGGTTGCACATATGAACAACAGCAGGTAGTGTTTCTTATCACTGTCTTTTATGAAAAAAGGACCTGCAATGTCCAATCCTGAAATTGAAAATGGAGATGATTCCAAAACTCGATCTGGTGGCAAAGGGGCGATTTCTTGGTTACCAGAACGTACTGTGTATTTTTTGCACAAGAAACACCTACTTAAAATAGATTTGACACATTGGCGTCCTTTTAAAATCCAAAACTTCTCTCTGACTTGGGCTAAAGTAGCCTCAACACCAGCATGAAGTAAATGGTTATAGGCATGTAGAATTACTAATTCACTGTACCTATCCTTGTTAGGTAACAACCATGGGTGT
The DNA here is from genome assembly GCA_019973975.1 of Trichonephila clavata. Taxonomy (NCBI): domain Eukaryota; kingdom Metazoa; phylum Arthropoda; class Arachnida; order Araneae; family Nephilidae; genus Trichonephila; species Trichonephila clavata. Next base: position 16,036 of record BMAO01026424.1, on the reverse strand, counting down.
TTTTCTCCGAAATCTAGATCAGAGAGAAATGAAGTCTTCCCTTTAGAAGCAGAAGACCATGCATATCTAGCTCTGGGTTAAGCGAATAAATTTTAGATACCTTGTCTAGAGACTTTCCCTGAGAAAGATCTACAGTCTCTTTTGGAAAGTGTTTTCGTTGAATAGCTTTCACCCAATAGCGCTCGGCACTTGAGATTTCAGTTGAACTTAACGGGCCTTTTAATTTAATGGATTTTCTTTGAGTATTGTTGATAAATCTCATGACATACGCCGTGATTCGATGAACTCTCAATAAACTAATGAATCGGGTCAAGTCCAACAAAGTCGAAGTTTCAATGCCTCGAATAGAAGCCGTAAGTGAATGAATGTCCTTAGATCCCTTTTCATTCACAACACTCTCCTCGTTGACATGTCTTTGCTTCCTCATCTCCTCTGGTTGGGTTTCATCCCAATCAAGTCCTGCAGTCCATATTTTTTGTAACATGATTGTCATCATCATCGTAAAGGGCTGAGACAATCCCATTGGATCGTAATCTCTCGCTACAGTCTGAAGAATAGTTCTCTTAGTAGCCTTTTGAGGAATACGATCGAATGAATTCTCTAAAAATTCACAATTTAATTTTATCTCGTCCATTTCTGGGGTCCAAACCATGCCCAAAATTTTTGACTCTTTAGTCAATCCCACATTGAAACCCTTTTCAATCCATAAAGAATTAAGTTCCGAGGAATTGGATCTTAATTTCCGTAGATCCATCCCAGCATTTAAGAAAATTTTAATTGCGTCTGTTGACAATCTATATGCATCTTTTATTGTGTCTGCGCCATAATACAAATCGTCTACATATAAAGATGAATCGAGCATTTTATAACCTTCCGGATTTCTATTTACAAATTTTTTTATATGATATTTTATCGTCATTGCTAAAATTGCTGGACTACAGCAGAGTCCGAATGGAAGACGTTTAAATCTTAAAATTTTATGTTCATCTTCACTTTTACCATACCAAAGAAATTTTAAATAACCCCTATCCTTTTCTGCGATACTTATCATTAAAAATGCTTTGGCAATATCTCCGTTAAAAGCAATTTCATATTTGCGAAATTTTAAAATTACGTCCAATACAAGAGGGGACAAATTAGGCCCAATATCTAGAAAATCATTAAGGGATTTTACGTTTTTAGATCGTGAAGAGCTCGCGTCATAAACAACTCTACAACTCGTAGTTTCATTTTGTTTAAGTATTTCTCTATGTGGCATAAAATACGACGAATCATATCCTTCATCTGAACATTCCTCAACTATACCCTCTTTAATTTGCTCTTCTATTACTCTTTTATACTGCTCAAAAATATCGGGATTTCTATTTAATCTATTCTTAAGATTTTCAAATCGCCTTAATGCAACTGCGAAATTATTTTCTAACTGACCCATTTCAGCTTTCCATAGCAAGCCAACGGAATATCTATTATTTTCAAATTGTATTTGCCTTTCGAAACCCTGAATTATCTCCCTTTCCTCCTTAGAAACAGTTGGGTTGTCAGTAATTCCCATCAAATCTAAACTCCACAAGGATCTTAAAGAGTCCTTCACGCAAGAAGAAAAATTTATAATTGCACTGTTTTGAGTTTCGAATTCTCCCTCCCGTGTGTAGGGGGATCTTGTAACCCTGCCGGTACCCAACCAAAACGAGTTGAAATCGCATAAATTTCTTTCCCTATTCTGACCTTTTCACCTCTTACTATTTGCCAATAGTGATCCACCCCAATGAGAATTCCCACTGTGGTCTCGGACAACCCCGCAATGTGTAACCCTAACTTGTTCATAGCCTTTAGTGTCAACCGCGAAGGGGCAGTGACCTCTGCCGCCGTTATAACTTCAGTAACGAGGCAGCTAACTTTTATTTTATTTGTTTGCTTCATATCCGAAATAAACAGCTCGACAACAGAGTATGTTTTGGGTGTGGCATGAGTCATTCCGAAGGAAAAAACAGAAAGTATTTCTTCTCCTACAATTTTTAAGTTTAATTTTTTCACTAAACTAACATGTATAAAAAACTTCGCGTAGCACCACAATCTAGAATTAAATTAGTTAACTCAATTTTATCCTCATGAAAAGCTAGTATGGAACATGTTTGTAATAAAGGATCTTTTTTACATAAAGATTTATTTTGAATAATAGAAAGAGAATGCTCATCCGGAGAGTTAATTGGTTCTTTTACGAGATTACTTTGCGGGTTTTCAATATTTTGATTGGCAATTTGATTTGAAGCTGTTCGCTTGTTGTTTTGGTTTAATCTGTTAGTACATATTGATTCATGATGCGATTTAAGTCCGCATTTTAGACAATTACTTTTATTTTTACAATTTTTACTAATATGATACTTCCGGAAACAAATATAACAACGATTTTCGTTACGTAATTTATATAATTTTTCTTTTACACTCTTATAACAAGAAAATGAGCAATGGCATTGATTACAAAAGATGCACACACGATTGTCAACAGTATTGAAACTCGCAGCCGTGGGTACATTTCTAGACATTTTTCTATTTTCATATTTTGCCTGTTCGAAACGTGGAGACCATGTATTTGTTTTCTCTTGTGTCAAAGAACTAGCCGCTTCACGACATTCTATTTCGGTTTTAATGAAATTCAATAAATCTGTCACGCTTATGTCTTCTTTTGAATTTTTCCTTCTATTAAATTCCAGAACAAATTCTTCTGGAATAGATTTTAATAAAATTGGTATTAATAATTGACCAAATGATCCTTTCGTAACTCCCTGAGAATCCAGGTTTCGAACAGCAATTTCTATTTCATCGTATAAATTTCTTAAAGCTTTAACATTATTTGAATTCTTTACCGATTCTAGTTTTAACAATTTATTCATGAATTGACTAATTATAATGTCTTTTTTTCCAAATCTTTCTTTTAAAGCTTTTATGCTCTCATCATAATTCTTTTCATTTAATTCTAGTGAAGCTACGACATTATGTGCTTGACCTATAAGTAATGTTTTTAAATACGCAAATTTTTCTACTTTACTTAAGCTTTCATTTTTATCTATCGTACTTTCATAACTATTCCAAAATTCTGTAAATTTTGTTGGGTCACCTGAATATTTTTCTAATACTAGTTTGGGAAGTTTTACTGAACTGTGAGCACTTTGCAGGTTAATCCTGCTTTCATCAGGAATTTTATTGAAAGATTCTGTTCTTTCTCCTTTTCCTAACACTCGTGCTATTCTTTTCACAGCTGGAGAACATTTTTCCTGATATTCCTCTGAGTTCGTTACATCCGTTTCTAAAGACTCTAATTCTATTAATGAATGAATTGAGTTATCAATTTCTTTTAAATTACTTTTCTTTTCTAATAATAATTCCTTCAAATCACATAATTCATCCTTGTCATCATTCGTTTCTAAATTATCTTCAACTTTCTTAATTAGCTTAGTAGTTAATGTTCTCAGCGCAGTTCGCTTACGTTTTAATCTATCTAATTGTTCCTCCATTATTTCGTGTCAATATAAATGTACCCAAGACTGCAATTATTACTATCAAATCTTCAAATTTAAAATCAAATATTTTAAACTCTTACCTCAACCCTGGGCACAGTTTGGATGTAGTAGAACCTTGACGGCCGATGCGCCACTTTTACATCTGGTGAATTCAGTGGTAGAATGAAGACGACCTTTTTTGTCTTTTATAAGGTTTTATTGCTGGACGACACGACACGAACATTAAACATATATGATTAAAACTTAGGTTGTATTATTAGGGCAACCACCCTTCAATTACAGATTACAACTGTACCAAATGGTAGCTCACCTGCCACTGAGCTCCTACACATAACCAAAAACAAAAGTTTCGCGTTACAGAGCAGCGCCCTCTATACGACGCTTTTCAACATGACATGACTGCCATGAATCCGTTACCTTGGCCACTAGCAATTAGATGAAAACCCTTGTTTATAGACCTCACAGGCTGTCTCTGGTTATGAGAGAAAAAAATTCCCTTCAGGTTTAATCATTTTACATTTAAATATAGTATAGTTTCTAAAACAAATCACCAGCATACTATATATATATTAATTTGTCTGAATTAAGGTATTTACTAAAATATAGAGGATTTTTGAAATTAATAATTATTAATTTCTGCGTATTCGGTGGTAGGACGGAAGAACAAAAGTAAATTGCTCTTGCTCTCGAAAATAAAATTGATATGGTATTTCGGGTATTTTATTTTTGATTTTAATTTTTTTATTGGTTTATTATTGTATTAATATTTTGATCGTAAGCACCTTTTCCATTTGTTATCTTTAACGGGGAAGGGGGCTCCCTAGAACTCTGGGGCCCTGGGCTGCAGCCCATTTAGCCCATACGTAGATCCGGCCTTGTCTTTATCACTTAAAATCCTACATATATATATATCACAATAATTATATGCAATGATTGCTCATGTTCATATTTAAGTAAGAAAATTTATATTATTTAAATTTTTCATTAATTACTTGAAAACAATTTTTATTTGCTAAGGTAAAGTGTAATATTGTGTGTGTGAACAGTGTATTTTGTGATAGTTACACTGCAGGTTTATTGGAATTATGATGTATAATTACAATTGACCTGAAACTAATAAATGAATAGTTGTTTTCATTCTATTGTTTTGATGAGGTTGTAACAAACCACTTGGGGTTGTTGGTGCTTGACGGTTCGAGCAAAGATCAGCCATAGTAACTTTTAAACACAATTTTACTTACTATCGTCACTTAATCAACAGTTAAACGTAGGGAATGCACATTCAATAACCGGAAGAGCAATCGCATAGGCTTAATGTTACTAATATATAATTAAAATTTACTTAACTGACTCCTACGCCAGAACTCTCTGTAAATATCTTGCTTTACTATACGACCTCCGGTCGTAAATCTTGTTCACAATTTAATCACTTTTAATCGCTAACTATCAATCATCGACTATCATCCATCGACCATTATCGCGTACACACACAATTACCAACGCTTAAATTGAAGAACTCATTTAACTATAAATCCCGTCTTCTTCTCCGAGGGACGTATTCAACAGAACTTACACAGTTAAAAAGAATAATTTTACCCAAGAGCATTAGTTGAAGATTCACCCATAGACCCGTTACAGAGTGCATTCAAAAATAAAGTATAAATAACGTACAAAACTTTTTAAAATTACTTTTGAAAGAAAATATTCGTTATATGAATTTTAAGTTATATATATATACTAGCTGAAATGCCTGTTCTTCGCACGGGTTAAGTTTTAAAAACAAAAATTTATCTATTATAGAATTATAATATTTTTAGTGAGGGTTAAACCCTGTATAAAAAGTAGTATAACCAAAAGTTAAAAATATTTTTTTCAAAGCAACTATAAATAAAAATTACAGAAAAGTGATAGCAGTTGTGAGTTTCTGCTATGGGTGAAATAACCTGCAATAGATGAACTGAAAGAAAAAATTAATGATAAACTGATTCACTAAATGCTATCATAAATAAGAAATATTAGGAAGCCTTCAACTGAAAAAAAATTAAATTAGCATTGCACCCATACCTCATATAATACTACCTAACATCTCTGTAATACATCTAATATACAGTATTAGATGTAATTAAATACTAAAAGCCTTTAATTAGTATGAACTAAAATCAAAATCTAACTAAAACAGGTCCCCGTTGAAGTATTTCAGAACCAACAACAGTACTGAATGAAACAAATAATAAACCATGTGGCTAAAAAATTAATTATTGAAACCATACTTTTTTGCAACATTTCTATTAAAATTTTTTATTTGATTGCAAAGAGCAAAAGAATGAGTACATAAATGATAAATAACTATAATAATAATTGAAATATATGTATCCTATATAGACAGTATAAAATAAAATATGCATATGATCTCCAAGAAACTATGTGAGTAACAGATAATAAGAAGCAACGTTAAACCATGATAGCATGAGACGTAAAATCATTTCAACTCTGAATTTTAAAGAAATCCAGAGGGAAATATGAGAAAATCTTTTCAAGGTGCATCTTTTTTCTGTGCAAAAATTTTTACGATCACAAATGAAACAGTTTTCTGATTTACAAGATTGCCAGAAGCAAAGTTAAGTCATGACGAAAAATCTGGTCAAAATGGAATTCAAAAGAAAATATGATTTCAAGGTCCCCTTATCATAGTTCTAGCAAATAGTTTTTTTGTTAAAAAAAATTATGCTTTTTTTTCATTTAAAAAAAAAATGAGTTCTTTTTGGTCATAGGGACCAAAAGGCAAAAAACAGCGATACACACAAAAAAAAAATGGTACATTCTGGTTTCTCATAAATAGGAAGCATTATCTTCACGATATTACCAACACAATATCAAGATAACAGATTCTTATGTGTCTTATATGGAAAAAATCAAATTTTGGTGAAAAAAGAGCCACTTTGACTGCGGTGACTGATATTCAGGTGATGACTTAGTTTCACGCTATACATAGCCCAAGTACAACTGTATATTGATAGTATCACTAATTTCAGTTTAACAAAAAGAAAACCTCATATATAAATAAAAATTTGTATTAGTCTTTGTATTCTTACGTATTAGCATCACCACAGCCAAATTGGCGCTAAGCAAATCATGCTATATCCACCAAAATCTGACTAATTTTTTTTTAGCGCATTTTTCACATTGTGTAAAAAAAAGCGCCATTAGCACGCAAATTTCGTCTTCGTTCCATATTTTGTCGTACCTTTTTCTCAGCCAATAAGCAACCGATTGACCTCGGTTTTTCCGCATTTATGCCCTCAATGAGCCAAATCATATTTAAATTAATTATTTTTTTTAAGCATAGTACACTACTTTCTGTTAGTAAAAAGTTCATTAGTTGCATTATTGTAAAATACAACATGTGAAAACGCGCCATGCCATGATTAATATCTTGTTTAATATAAAAACACGCAAGAATCTTTGTTATTACTGCTTAGGACCCAAACGGTTAAGACTGTATTCTGATAGGAAGATGCATCGGTCTTCCAGCTAAACATGTTATATATTTTTTGCAATAACTAAATTAGTTTAATATACATTGTTTTACCTTATTTTTGGTATGATTATTCCGAACCTTTTCTGGGTTTAGATTTAATTCTGTCATTTCTTTTCTACTTAAAAATTTGATTTATTTTGTATGTAGTCAATTGTAATACCTATTTTGATTTAAGGCTGTGTCAGGTTTATTATTTTATTTTCATTTTGACCTTTTATATGTATACATTTGATTCTTCTGTACTGTTTCTGGTTTTAGATTTTATATAGTCATTTTTTCCCAGCTTAAGAATTTCTGATGACTTAAGTGTTGCTTTCAAAAATTTCGATTCAATATAAGAAGAAACAAACACATAGGTATCCAAGTTTTTGCCACTGAACCTCATGTTTTTAACAGTTTGAAAATTCTCACTAAAATACAGCAAAATACCCTTATAAAAAATCTGGAAACCGAAAGAACAGAGTTCAGACAGCCTGTAACTCAGAAGCGGAGCAGTAAGTCCTAGGGTTCAACATGGCAGTTTCATACGCTTTGCCAGATGAGTAGTTGTTCAATTCATGATCAAGTGTAAATACCTTAAATATATTCCAGTTGTTGATAATAAATGAACAGCCCGTCGAACAATAATATTGGATTGCACACAACAAATAAGAAATTGAACTGAAGAGACAGAAGCCATCACCATCATTTGGGACAACTTGGCAAGGGGATGTATCATACCTAAAATTCAACAGCTTGTATACTTGGGTCATTGTTTAGAACAACATATTAATCAACATTAACAATTGAAAATAATTACCTCTAATGGTAGTTCATAAAATAAACATGGCACTTAACCTAAAATAGCAAACATAACATTTAAACAAACATCTAAACAATCAACATTAACAAGTGAAAACCATAAAAATGCATATTAAACCAATTCAATTTAGAATTACTGTAAACAGTTTAATCTAAAACCAGAAACAATACAGAAGAATCAAATGAATACATGTAAAGGTCAAAATGAAAGAAGAATAATAAATGTGACGCTGACTTAAACCAAAACAGAAATTAAAATTGACTACACACAAATCAGAAATTTTTAAGCTGAAAAAAAAACAACAAAATTAAATCTAAACCCATAAATGGTTCGGAATAATCATTCAAAATATAAGCAAAACAAAAGTGTATATTAAACGAATTTAATTTAGTTATTGAAAAAATGCATAATAGGCTTAACTGGAAAACCAATGCATCTTCCAACTGTTATCTACTGTTATCAAATGAGTGTTGCCAATCGGAAAAATAAAATTTAGAAAAAATATTTTCTTAGGATGATTTTTTTCGAAAAACAACTGTAATTCCTCCACTGAGAGTAAAAAAAACGAATAAATACAACTATAAATAAGTATCTTCTTCTTACACTATTAAAATTCGAAGGTAAACAAACGTATCTATGTATCTTTCTATGTGCGTCTATCTTCTCACAAACAGCACCACGCAGAAAGTCGCGGAAGGTACCAAAACATCGGGAATTTTCCGGGGAAGCCGTATTGCCTATTTATATTCCGATATTGTAATTAGTTAAAAAGATAATAATTAAAAACCTTAAAACGCCTAATTGTTTTACTCCTGCCGGTTGCTTACTTGGCGGAACTTCCCTTCCGTTTCGGCCGAGCGGTAATCTTACGTTTTCCACCATATTAAAATTGTCATCCGATTTTCGGTGTCGAAATTAGACAAAAAATAATTACAGAATCTGAAAGATCATTTATTTCGCCACAACACGGTGTAATTTTTTTTGTAAAATAACGATATTTTCTATTTTTTTCGAATTTTTTAAAATAGTGTTAAAACTGATGCGTTTTTATGAAAATTATTTCTAAATCGTCGGGTATGAATTACTTTTCGTGTTATTAAATCGATATTCTACACTAATTAACTTCAAGCCTTTCTCTTTTAGATCCATTCATTTAAAAAATAAAATTCCCAAAACTTTATTTTTATAGAATTTTTAAAAAGTAGTCTTAATTTTTACTTCACATTGAATAACTTCGTCATTTATGAAGATAATCTCACACAACCTTTTTTCCGTGTGTACAGTAATATTATCCGTAACATATACGAAGATTGAAAAAATTGCTTCAAAATTACGGATCCCCTCAATTAAAAATTAAATTCAATTTGAACCTCCCATTCATTAGTATTGCCTATTTTCACTTTTGCTGCAGGGCTCCATAGCGTGGTTGTCTAGAGCGCGTCGGTTTCGCAAAACATCTTATTCCTTCTCTTGTCTGGGTTCGAATCTACCGAATTTGATTTTGTTCGTTTGTGCTTATTTTTCCCACGTAAATTAATTTTACTGATAAATACTTATTTTAAAGCAAATGGTATGTCACAATTAATTGCTAAATGAGCATTTTTAATCAATTTTATTAAAAATAATTAATAAGTTAGTTTTGTATAATATAATTTTTTTCGCAGATACGTGTTTAAATAATTTTAACACAGAGTGGAATGAAAAACTATAAAATTAAAATTAAAAAAATTAAATGTTTTTATCAAATAGTATTTTTTTCTTTTTGAATGTTTTTTCCAGTGAATGTTAGCATATAACTAGGTTTTCCCCCAAAAGTGGATTTTTAACACTTATATATGTTTAATCAAACATCCAAATGTTTCAAGAGCTATCTGTAGAATTTTTTTTATTAGTATTTATTGATAATGGATTTAAATTAATATATATTTTTTAAATTAAAATGTATTCAATGCATTTCTGAGATTCATTAAAAATATTTATCAGTATCGAAATTTTTGTTCTCTTTCATAAAACTTATAGTTTACTTTAAAATAATGCGTAATTGCATGAAACTTTTTGCCCCGTGTCGAATATTTCAAAAAATTCTCACAATTTTACTTCAAGAATTAAAATAGTAGTGAAATTTTGTAATTTGAAAAATTTATACTTTCTGTTCTTTTTTCAGCATACAACTATTTTTAAAAATGCTACAGTTTCGTTTCCGGGAAAAAACTAAAAAAATTAAATGTTTTTATCAGATAGTATTATTTTCTTTTTGAATGATTTTTTTCAGTGAATGTGTACTTATAACTAGGTTTTTCACATAGTGTTTTTCTTAGCAGTTACATATGTTTAATCAAACATCCAAACGTTTCAAGAGCTATCTGTAGATTTTTTTAAATTATTATTTATAGATAATGTGGATTTAAATTAATATATTTTTTAAAATCAAATGAATATTTCTATTATTTCCTTATTAAATTAATTATTTGTTAATAAAAGGTATATCGCCTATTATTTTGGATAAAAATACGTTCTAGAGCGCCTGGAATAAATATTTGTCCTCAGTGCCAGCCTAGCGGTAGCTAGGCTTCTACTTCAGTTACACGGTATACCTAAGAAAGGGAGTAAATAAAGTGAGAATGATAGGTTCGCCTAAGCTAAAACCAGCTTCGGCGGTCAGGAGGTGGTGGGGGGAGGTGGAACATAGTTTCCGTAAACGGAAAACAGCTTTTTCGTTTCGTTCTTCAATCCGAAAAGGGGGTTTTCGTTACGTTTAACAGCATGGGGGGTGGAATTCTTAGAAATCAGGTACTATCTTCGTTGCGCTATGAGACAAACGGTACATGAGGTGAGGCTGGTTCATGAAGAATGGAAAGTTGAGGAAAGGGATTCGCTATTAGGGTGTGGATGGGTTCAACACAAAGTTCTTTGTGGAGAACAGATCTTGGGATGTACCTGGGAGCTCTGGCTATGACTCGAAGCGCTTTATTTTGAAGTCTTTGAATATCATTTAATTGTGTGTTACTGGCAGATCCCCAAATGGGGCATGCATACGTTAAGATGGGGCGAAGATAGGTTTTGTAAATAAATATCCGGTTATTTAAAGAGTGTTTGGATTTCCTTCCAATCAGTACGTTCTAGAGAGAGTCATTTTTAAGCTAACTGTAAGTAGCGATTGATTGATTAATGAAAACCTGAAAATTATTTTATTATTTTAGAGATTCCTAAAAATTATCTATTATTAAAAAATGATGACATTTTTTTAACTCAAGCATCAAAATAGTTTTCTTTTATTGTTTAAATTCATTATTTTTTTACTAAAGCAATATTGTTTTTGATATGTCATGAATAGAAACTTGAAGATAAATCTTATATCTGAGGGGAGAGTCAGGGGGAAAATAGTTCTACACTCAAATAAGCCACTGTAACACCGTGCAGTAGAAAGAGAACTGAAACCTGTTTGACATTAGTAAGATCTGGAAGATATTTTTTTTTCGAAAAAGGGAATTGTAGTGACGTTTATATAAAGGAATCACACACATACCAGGAACTTTGATAAAGGAAGGTGAATTTCCATGGCAGTATGTTATGCATTCGAAACAAATTTTAATAAAACGCTCAAAATACTTAAAACAATCATTTAATAATTTCTTCTTTTATAAAGATAATTGCATGAAACATTTTTCCCGTGTGTCGAATATTTCAAAAAATCCTCACAATTTTATTTCAATATTTAAAATAGTAGTGAAATTTGAAAAATTTCTACTTTTCTGTCTTTTTTCAACATACAACTATCTTTAAAAAGGCTACATTTTCGTTTCCGGGGACTAAAAAATTGCAACGAAAGAACTGAAAACTGAGTGAGTGATTTTTTAATTCGCACTGTTTGCCTATTCGAGGGTTATTGGCGATGGACCTCGAAATTTTCAACCATGGTCAAGTGACGAGGACGACACCTGCTCTTTCACCCATCTCTAATAATTAGAACACCACACCAACGCAAGAACAAATTTCGAAAAAGGGAGTTTTAATGACATAGTTAAATAAATCACTCACATCGCGCACATAAGTGCTATCGGCCTGAGGGAAACACGAAATTTCCATGGGGATAAAGTTATTCACTCGGTAAAAGCCCGTGCAACGCCGGGCTAAGCGGAGAGGAAAGAAACAAAGAAATCAAAGTAATTTCGAAAAATAATATTGGTAGTGTTGAATTTGTGAAGAGAAGGGAAAATGTTAAGCGACAAAGCCATGACACGCACTCACGGGTCATGCACTCACATCGTACGCGTCAAAACCACACAAAAGTGTTGGCGTCAGAAAAAAATGGAGGAAATTAACATGGGGATTAAATTATACCCTCGGTATAAGCCCGTGCAACGCCGGGCCATGAAAGCTAGTACACTATTAAAATTCGAAGGTAAACAAACGTATCTATCTATCTATCTATCTATGTGCGTCTATCTTCTCACGAACTGTACGACGCAGAAAGTCGCGGAAGGTACCAAAAGATCGAGAATTTTCCGGGGAAGCCGTATTGCCCATTTAAGGCCCGTTTACATGGACGCCGGCAAAATGTCGGCAATTTGGAATTGGGGAGAAAAGCCGGCTTTTTACCGGTATTTTTTTCAGCCCGTTTACATGAGAATCTGGTGATTGGGTTGATAGATTCACGTGACTATACAATGTAACCATAGAAACAACCAGATTTTTTTAGCGCGATTATCATGAATAGGACATGTGATTATGTTTTCGTTTACTTACCGCCAAACAAGCGCAACATTTCTTTGTTTATTATTATTGCGACGACTATTTTGCTCTTGCACTTTTGCAATATACCCACTAAAATTTCCTGTTTAACTGTATATGGTTGCTCGATTACAGTAAAAGATAAGATGATTGTAGGAAAAAAATCTTTTATTTAACATCCTGGTAAAAATGCGAGTGTTTTATAAACGTGGATAATAATGATGAAGCGTAAAGATTTTAAACATCTCTTCACTGTTTATAATGTCCTGACCACTTTGAATAGGCTTGTTTTCAATACCAACCACTTAGAAGCCGTCGCCACCTAAAATCGAGCTCCATTCTTACTATTTTTGTGTTCATAAAAGAAACTTCTAAAAGGATTTTGGATAGATGTCTACAGTAATTACTTCAAAGTAAATTTTTGTTTATTTTAAATTAAATTATATAGAGAACATACATATAAAAAGTTAAACATATAAAGTATTTTACAAAATTTTACATTCTTATGAATAAAAAAAGTTCGAAAGCATTCACTACAGAAATGGAAAAATATCTTAATTTACTACAGGTTCATTAATGTCTATACTTGATGAATCAAATACCATTTTCAAACAATAGAAATGAAAATTACCATATGTAAAAAATTATGCAACATTTTGAAAGTCTATATTCGCAGTACCATTTTAGTACAAAGATATAATTTATTGAGAATTAAATTCTAAATGTGGTAAATAATAAAGGCATTAAAATTTAATTAAAATGTATGTATTGTCGAACATATATATTTGTGTGCATATATTGAATATAAAAGTCCTGTTCTCTTGTGCGTGGTCAAAATAAAGTCTTTTTTGAATCCATAATCCTTTTGCAAAAAAATAAAATATTTGAGTGGTATCTATTTATTATGTGGTACATGTGAGGATTTCTTAGCACATTTGTTTTTCAAAATTCGACTGTTATAAATTTGTCACACAGATGTATAATTTTTTTTTTTTTTTTTGCTATGGATAACAAATATATATTTATTGGTATTTGCACAAGGGTTATCAAAATGTAAAATTCAACAATTTTGATGATAAATTTGATATAATGACTATAAACATGTTACTGAAGCATTAACATAGTGTTAAAGAAATCTATCTGAAATGTATTGAGCATAAGAATACTCTAGATTTTAATTTTGACATAGGTATTAAAATAAAAGGCTCATGTATATTGATATTATCCTGCTAATAAATTTGTTGCATTGAGTTAGTTACAAATATTGATCCAGAAATGTATTTGGATCAATTCTATGATTATTGTTTGCAATAATCTATATTCATGAAAAATTCAGTAAAAAAAGGTAATTTCAGAGAGCTTTTTTCAAAATTAAGGGGCTAATCGTCCAAAATCACTGATATTTTTTTGTGACGTATGTTGAAAGCACAAATTTGGGGAGCTTGCATATAGTATAATATCGACCAATTTCTTCAAATAAAAAAGCCGCCAAATGCTGCGATATACAGCCAATAGTGGAACCAGTTCCTGATCACAGTAACAATAATAGTGATCTAATTTTTTAAAAAATTCGTGATGTCTTTTTGCTTGGCGAAATTAGTCAGCAGTTTAATACATATGTTCCTAGTTTTGAATGGTACGAGTATTGATTTAGCATTTCTTAGAGAAAATTTGAAGTAATTTAATATTTTGCTCATGTATAATTTGGGGAACTGAGAAGTTTCATGAAATTTAGGATTGCCCTGGTAAAAGAATCTTGTTCACAATTAATACAAATTGTGATTTTCATTAGAATTGAGCACAATTTATTAATGATAAACTTTGGTAACTGGTTGAATTAATGATGATTTTCATTTATTTAGTCTAACTTTATTAATATATTTTCAAAAGTTAAATTTCATAGCGAGAATTCTGAATCTTTTTTCCTCTGATGTCGTTTCAACTTTCTTAAAGTATAAATTTATTATATGAAAAGATACTTTAATTGCATATCAGTGATAATGAAATAACATGTAAATGCTTTTCTCCAAATAAGTTTTAAATTTGGATGAACTGAAGTATATTTAACACTATACATACAGTAACAGGTAGAAGTATATATATAGGAGTGCATTAAGTGTTGGTATGTTCAGTGTAAAAAAAATCAAATATTACCGTTAAAACAGAAGATAATGCTTTGTATATTTTAGGGAAAAAGATTGTAGTGATAAGTATATGCAATGTAATGATTTATTAATAAAAATTACTGTAAGGAAAATTAAAGTGGTTTAAGTTTTAGTATTTAATATGTAATTTTACAGTTGTGAACAATTGTTATACGAAGGTTTATTGTATTTTTAGGACATGAAAAAAAGTGTATTGAGATATTTTATAAAAAATAGTTACACATTGCACATTACCATTTTATATGTGTATTTGTTTCTTTTATATTCAGCTTTTTTCTATAAGTTGCATGATTTCAGTATTCAAATTTGTTTTATGTAAATTCAGAAAGTTGACTGTATAGAAGTGGATTTTATAACTTTGCCAGCTTGTAAGAGATCTGAAATTTCAAAATTCTTGTGATATTTCATTTAATCTGGGCCCATACCATATACAATTCTCAAAAATACCATGAAAACTTTTGTAGATAACGTAATGCTATCTCCTGTTTTTTCTTTCTAGTTCCCTACGTGTAGTATATTTCACATAGCTGGCTGTTTTCTTGTAGATTTAATTAATTTTAAAGAACAGACAACCCAATTACTTGTCCTTTGAATTTAAAGATTATTTCCCTGTTTTTTACTAAGTTAAAATTATTGTACACAATTAATTCATACATTTTTTTTTAATTTGAGGAGAATAAAACCTCCCCTCCTTCCAAAAGCAACAAATTTTAAGATAAAAATTTTTATGAAATTTCTTTTTTGTGAATATTTTTACTATGTATATTTTTTGTGAAGCTGTAGAATAAATTTTTCTTGTAGAATTTCAGCTACATGAATTAAGAGAAAAGGGCAACTTCATTATTTACTTCATGAGCTGTGATTGCTCTGAAGCAATCCAATATGGAATATAAAGAAGCTAAAATGAATGTAGGTCTTAAAACTTTTATGTGGTGTAGAAGTTTCAGCTCAACTGAAACTCTTATTTCATCGGGAATTAATGTGTCATCAGTCATGTATTAAGACTAGTTTTTGCCATTAATTTCTTTGTAAACAAGGGAAGACCTTTTCAGATCTTACTTTTGTAAATGTATATAAAAAAAGCATTGATTTGATTAAATTAATTTTGATAGTGTTGAAATTAGAGTAAATAAAATTCGCAAAAACTTTTAAAATGCAAATGTTTTAAAATATTTTTTTTTTTTGCTATTAATTGCATTAGGTGTTTAAAAATTCAAGTTTTTATGTCAGTAACTTAATGATATTTATAAAGTGAAAATTTTAGAAATTCTGCATAATTTGA
>BMAO01026423.1:0-13546 GCA_019973975.1 Trichonephila clavata | reverse complement strand
TTTTTAAACTATTTGACGCACTGTCTTTATATTGATAAAGAGATTTCTTTCATAGAGTAGAGATCAGCTATAAGAAGGTTTTGTTGAAAACAGACCTCTAAGTGGCGTTGCAGGGGAATAAGTGGCGTAAGAGATAAATATTTTTCGTTTTTAAACTATTTGACCTACCTGCTTGAAAATTGGTAGGAATGTTTCTTTCATGGAGTAAATATCCGCTACAAAACGGTTGGAGAAAATTGACCCCCAAGGGGTGTTGCGGGGGTTAAGGCAGATATAAATAATTATTTCTTTTTTAAACTTTTAGACTCACAGTCTTGAAATTTGGTTAGCAGATTCCTCTCATAGGAATAGAAATACATGCAAAATGTGTTTTGTGAAAATCGACCCCTAGGTGGTGTTGCGGGGTTCAAGGAGCATTATTGATAATTTTTTTGCATTTTTAATTAATTGGACGCACAGTCTTCAAATTTTGCTAAGTAGATTCCTTTCATAGAGTGCAATTCCCCTACAAAATGGGTTTTGTGAAAACAGACCCAGAAGTGGCGTTGCGGGGCTCAAGTGGCGTTATAGACAATTATCCCCATTTTTAAACTGTTAGACGTACAGTCTTGAAATTGATAAGCAGATTCCTTTCGTAAAGTAGAGAAACGCTACAAAATGGGTTTCGCGAATACAACTACCAAGTTTAATTTCAGGAGATTAAGAGGGTAATCGAAAATATTTCCATGTTTAAACTACTTGATCATCCTGCTTGAAAATTGGTAGGCATGTTCCTTTCATGAATTAGAGTTCCTCTAACAAAGAGTAAAATGAAAATTGACCCCCAAAGATGTTTGCGAGGGCCAAGAGGAGTTACAGAAAAAAATTCCTGTTTTTAATTGTTAGACCCACATACTTGAAATTTGTTAAGCATGTTTCTTTTGTTGAATAGGGATCCACAGAATAAATTTTAAGCAAATCAAGTTCTGGGGGGTTGCAGGGGGTTACTGGAATATTGACAAAAAAATTACTTTTTTCGAGCTACAAGGACTATAATAATGAAATTTGGTTTGCATTTTTTTTTGTTGAATTGAAATCCGCTAAGAGCAGTAATTTGGAAAACGGCTCTCAAAGGATTACGGGGATATTTATAGTAAAACTTTTGCTTTTTTCTGTTAGATTTAGACTTGAAATTTGGCTTGCATGTTCAATTTACGGAGTAGAGATCCACCGAAAATTGGTTTTGCGGGAATTCACTTGGTTTTTGAGTTACGAAAGAGCAAACATCATTCTATGCTTCAATTTTAGAGATTTTTAGAAAATACAAATTAGACGAGTTCTGCCCTTTTTTTTATCAACAGGTGACAGTTACAGGTATAAGTATATTTTTCAATTCAATCGAATTCTTAATGCTAGGACTTAGATATCAATAATTTATACATATATATAAGCAGTAAAAATTTATAAAACATCATGAAATACCCAGCGAAGCGGGCGGGTAACAACTAGCTATATATATATATCCTCAGATTTCACACACAACGAGCTCTGAGACTTTGACATTTGAGCGTAAGAATCGCAAGTTTATTCTGGATGAAGACTTGGTGGTATGTGCGGAAGGTTGGCAGCTTAATTGCTACTAGTGTTGGACCTCGAGACGAGGGTAGCGGAGAGAAACCACCAAGCGCGCTGATTGGATAAGTCTAACAGCGCACGCTTCACCCACTTCCTGTTACGCATTTCCGTCCCTTTTCGCGAAATCACTCCAACAAATATCCAGCAACCAAGAGTAAAGATGTTACACATCGAAAAATTGACGCCTATACACAAATAAGGTATCACAGGAAAGTTATACTTGTATCTGACACCGCTGATTTCGTAATCGCTTATAACGTAACAGGCAGTCGCGCTGTCAACATGTTTGTGTAGGGGTATTTCACTTGTCTTTTTAAGCTTGTAGCTTAAGGAGGTTTTGAAACATCTTACTTTATCCCAATTCTTGTTTATTGAATTTCTTTTTTACCTGTTGTTCATATAGCCAGTTGTTCATCGTCTAGACGATGCCAGAAGATGGCGGATATTAGTAGACACTGCTACGATCCCAGGGTATCTGCTCTTGGTACTTCAGGGCTTCAACAAATGTGGTATCCACTCTGTGGAAACAGTTCATAGAGACAGGAACAGTGGTACACCAGATTAACATTAGAAAATGCTTCAGTGTCGTTTGGACACCGGATTCTGTTCAGTTTGTTTTTCTTCCACATTTTTGGAGAGAATTCGAAAATATTTAGTGACTTGTAATCATTTTCCTTGGATATTACCTAGAAAAAGCTTTGTAGTTCGAGGTTAATTAGGAGAGATATTTCTACTTTATGTACCTAGAACGCCCTCTGATGTCGTTTCTGCACCAAGGCAGTTTGTCATTATAAATAGCTGTCGTTCAGCAAAAGATAGTTCTCTAAGTAGATAACATTGGTACAACAAAATTAAGGAAGTAATATCGCGCATTCATTTTACCTTGAATGCAATGTTATTGGGTTCAAAGTGGAAAAGTGTCAATTATACTACAATCGTTGTGTCTAAGTGTTTCATTACATAGCATTTGCTTATCTGCTTATGAAAAAAATTCATTCGATTTTCGAACTTTCTGCATAACAGACACCCTGAAATGATGACTCTTAGAACATATCTAATCCTTGATAAAATTGCTAATTTATTGAGAGAGATTTCTGAGAATGTATTGTATGCTGTTGAGCTGTCTTGTTCTAATATAGATTTCGATGAAAACATAAGATTGAGCTAAAGTGACTGGTAAGAATCTGAAGAAAGTGTAGATGAAATTGATAATATTCCAATAAATCCTGATATATATGTCGCTAGGGAGGGCATACAATGTATCCCGCATATTAGTAATGTTCCTGGCTGATTTGCGACTTGAAATGTTTTGAGACAAAGCAGTGGTTCAACAAGCTTCACAAAACACAATGCCAATGCCATTTTTTTTATGAAATAAAGGCTTATATTAAATCAAAATTGCATGAAATAATATTAAAATTTTTAAAAGTAATCTTTACTGAACAGTATTCCTGCAATAATTTAGTTATTATAATTAATTTACATATTTTATATCGTGGTGTCGAAGCGACAACGGTGGACGTTTAAGGAAAATCGGAATCCCGGACGTTCTATGGTTAAACAAGGCTTTATAAATGACCACTCAGAGACATTATTTGAGATAACTAGCCAAAAAGGATACGTCCACAATGATGGAACAACTGTCCCTCAACCTGTATAATGCAATAGGTCCTCAAACATTTAGTCATTTTACTCTTTCAGTTTTCTTCCAAAAATTATTTTCATTTTTACTGAATCATTTGAGTATTATTAAAACTAGAGGTATATGTCACATACATTTTTTGCTAATATTTTTTTTTCAATTTTAAAAACTGGAATAAATCGTTTTCAAAGGACTTATTCATAGTTTTCCTTTACAACGATATTTTTAAAGATTTATGTTAAGAAGTACATTTTTAACACCAGGAAATTGCCTATAAAACAGGCAAATTTCAGGAAATATATTTTTAATTTAAGGTAAAAAAAGGTAGATGTATGATTTAAAAAAAATAAGAGGATGAAAATATACCTTACTCAAAGTTTAAACTTTTCATAAATTAGAATGTATTTGGTAAAAAATGATGAAAGGAAAATAAAGGTTATTTTCAGCAAAATAAGAGTAACCTAATAAATGAAAGGAGATACAATTTTAATTAATCATAATTGAAAAATTTTATGCTATTTAAATGGAAAATCTGAAAATTTTCATAAAAAATTTAATTTTAAACTCACAATATGGAAAATAAATCTTAACTAATTTTGTTACACTAAATACGTCCTATTTTTAAAAGAGTAGAACTTTTTTAAACTAAATAAAAGTAAGTGAATCAAATAAAAACAAATAAAAAAAGAAACGACAAATTTTGGTGCCTCTTTTATTACAAAATATTAAAAAAGAATAAATTCTCTGGGTGTGTGTCTTAAGTTGCTTAAACTTGATGAAAATTATAATTTTAGATTTAAAATGTATTTTTTAATTTTCATATTTCTAATTATATATCCTGATGCTCATATTTTAAATAAATGGGAATTAGTTTAATTCGAGTAATTACAGAATACATATACAATCAATACAAAAATTTATTATTATAATTGTTTTGATTCTGGTAATGAATAAAAAACACTTTTAGAACTATATTTGGACAACAAAACATTTTTGTATGAAATTTGAGGATTTAGCAGAATCGAATTATTTGTGTCATGATGATTTGATTCCATTTATATTATCTGTACTTATATCCTATTACAGTCTCAAAATAAATGTACAATCTTAAAACTTTCATGAAACAAAAATAAAAGTTACTTAATTTTTTTTTTTACTAAATGTTTACTTATTATAAATAAACATTTATCATTGTGACTATTTGTTTTGTAAAATATTTGAAATATATTAAAAAGTATGTTAAAGATAAGGAAAGACTTTTAAGAAATTGTTTTTTTCAAATGCATGTAATATTGCACTATAAGTGCTGTATTACATATGAAAAAAAGTTAAACTAAAGAAAATTTTACACATGTAACTACATAATAATTGTAGCTATTCTCTTGAAATTTTGTTTTCTTGTTAGAGTTCTAAACTAATTACATTTTTTTAATTGATAAATATTAATTTCTGCTTTGAAAATCGCATCAATATTGTTGGGAATATTGATATCTATTTGATTTTTAACCTCACTTCAAAACTACTGTTGTTTTTGTTGTTACTAATACCACCTATCTGACGATATCAGGTCGAGGCCCACGAAATTCATTGCAGCAGAGGACAAGATGTACGCCTATCGTTTTCTATAGCTTTCAGTACCATACAGCTTACAGTACGTGTTGGCTCGCTTCCACCCCAATTCCAATTTCCCTCAGAAAAGGGAAGGCTCCCACCTCCCTCTCCCCCCTTCCACCAACCTCACTAAAGAACTTGCGGCTCGACGGCTATTCAAAGTCCCCTCCCCCCTGCCACTATACATTTTTTACAAGCTTTTATTTAACTTGCAATGTATGTGTGTATGTAATTTGTTCAGGTGGAATTTTGCAACTCAATTTTGAAGCTGATATCTTCAACCCATTGAGCTGAAATTTTGTATACACGTTTAATTTGGATGACAGTGAATGTTTTGACCATTTATATTACAATATTGCAATTAGTTAAAAATATATTAATTAAAAACCTCAAAACGCATAATTGTTTTACTACAGTGCGCTGTTTATTCTGCTATACTCGGCGACGCAAAATGAAGAAGGAAAAGGGGATTTTGGGGGGGGGGGTTGACGTTTTTAAAACAGCAATCTAATTTTTTTTTAAAACTCAGACAAAAAATAATTACAGAATCGGAAAGATTATTTATTTCACCAAGATTTGGTGAAAATTTTTTTTTACAAAATAATGATATTTGTATTTTTTACAAGTTTTTTTGAAAATAGGTTAAAATTGATGCGTTTTTATGAAAACGATTTCTAAATCGTTGCGTATGAATTTATTTTTGTTTTATTAAAACGATATTCTACACTGAATAAGTTCTTGCCTTTTTCTTTTAGAATATGTCAATTAAAAAATAAAACGTCAAAAACATTTTTTTAATGATTTTTCAAAAAATACTCAAATTTTAATTGAACATTTAATAACTTCCTCATTTATTAAAATAATCGCACGAAACTTTTTTTCCGTGTGTAGAGCATCATTATCCGTAAGTAAGGTAATGAGTGGAAAAATTACTTAAACATTACGGATTTTAAAAAAGTGTTTGTGTTTTTCATCTAATACACTTTTTACGAGAATAAAAACATACAGAATTTCTTTTTAAATTTTTTGTTTAAAAATTACCGCATTTTGCAATCAATATGTGAAACTTGTAAATCAGTACTTAAAAATTAAGCCCTAAAAAAATTAAAAACTTTAATAAGAAAAGCGATTTTACGGTAAGTCAAGGCTTGGTGTCGAAACCGGTTTGGCGCTCAATGACTATTTGTTTCATCTTGCATTTGAAGTCTGCAAATAGGTCTATACTAGAAAAGATAATGCCTATAATTAATCAAAATTACCAAATTTGGCAAAATAAAAAAATGCAAATGGAATTTTTTTTTTCATTTTCTCTGTACAAGTTTTAATTCAAGGAATTCATTTTAAACATCCGTTTATAAAACAAAAATTTCTATAATATTTAAGGAGAACTTAATCGGTTTTATTCCGTTATGATTATTTTAAATGTAGTGCTATAAACTAATATTTTTAAGTAATAATTATTGTTTCCTGTGAATCATTAATGGAAATTTTTCAGTCGTTAGGTATGGATTTCTCAAAATTCTGATGAATAAATAGTCTGAATTATAAAATTTCCTATACTTTGTTCTTTTAAAATCAGTGATTTAGTAAATTAAGTACACAAAACTTTTTCTTTTTTACTCTTTTTCAAAAAATACTCGCAACTTTAATTCAACATTTAATAAACATTTAAAATTTTGTAATTTTAAAAATTTCTACTTTAAATCACAGATTTCATTTTTTATTAAAAAAGAAAATCCTCTTTGATTTTAAACACATATGCTAATATTAACAATTTGATAAATGATCGAATATTTTCTACCTTTTCTTGAAATAATGCATAAAATTGATTTTATTTTATATGATAAATGAAAAAAATGCATGTAAATATTCATGTATACTACCTTTACATGAAATAATGCATAAATAGATTTTTGTGTATTCATTTGAATTCTTTTTGATTTGATATGTGAATATCTCTACCTTCGATTTTAAAGGACATTTCACACTGTTTGCCGATAACTTCCTAGTTTGATTGTTATATCGCATGGTTAAGTGGTGAAAAGACTAGGGTTCTGTCTTAGGAAAGAATTTTTCAAAAGGAATTTTTCTGATTTTATTAAAAAAAAAATACTCAAAATTTTATTTTCACATTTATTAATATCCAAAGGAATTTTTTAATAGGTAAGATTATTTATTGCGTCCCGAAACGTTTTTTGTTTGGTTTTTTTGACAAAACAATGATACTTTGCCTATTTTATGATTTCTTCTAAAATAAGTGTACATCGATGCGTTGAAGGAAAATTATTTTCAAAAAGTTCATAGTTCAATCTTTTAGAATCAGTGATTTAAAAAATAAAATGCTAAAAACTTTCTTTTTTAAGAATTAAAAAAGAAACATGTTTTCTTTTTTTGGCAAAACAATAATACTTTACATATTTTATGATTTTTTCTAAAACCATCGTTGAATGAGATGAACAGGCTTAAAAACCTATCTAGCGATAAAAGTAAAAAGTAAATTAAAAGTAAAAAAACTACTTTAAAAACAAGCTTTCATTTAAACGCGCTAAAAAGAATAAAATAAGCGTTTCCCCTTTAAAACTTTTTTCATTATCAACTTATATCGTCATTACACAATTTATAAGATACAAAAGCTTGTCGCGAGGTTTACCTGTGTAAATAAACATGTAAATTAAATAACTTGATCTGATTGATTTTAATTTGTAAAAATTTCAAACTAAGTAAGTATGACTGCTTAAATATCGCGACGAGCTTTTATATCATATAAATTGTGTAATGACGTTATAAGTTGATAATGAAAAAAGCTTTAAAGGGGAAACGTTTATTTTATATACTTTATAGCACGTTTAAATAATAGCTTGTTTTTAAAAAAGTTTTTTTTTTTACTTTTAATTTATTTTTTAAATTATATATAATTTTCTAGATGAGTTTTGTGATACAATTTGCTTAACAACAAAGATTAAACTTTAACATCTTATGTTTTGCCAATCACGTAATTTGTGAATAAATGCTTTTCCGTTTTGAAAATTTAAGTATAGAGATAGCACTTTCTTTTATCTTTTTTTCATGGTTCAACCTGCTCACGTTACAAAAATTGTAGTCAAATTTTGGAAATTGCGGAGCTTTTCTTATACACACAGTCACAAATTTTATAGGTTTTTCATATACCATTAGAAACACCATAACCTAAAGTTTGAAATATCTTAATTTCTGAAAAAGGGAAATATTTTATTTATTTTATTTTCTGTTAAGTGTTTTATGCCCATATTTGTCAAGTTTAACCAAAAATATGATAAAATATCCTATATGTTTTTAGCCCTGTTTAACTATATATTATCCACAGACTTACTTATTCAACATTACTTCATTTTATGTTGTTCTGAAAGAATACAGCTTTTCGTGACTTTTATATATTTAAATGTTTACATTATGGAAGTGTTCAAACTCTCACTTATAAACACAAGAAGCAACAAAATGTTAAGACGGCACATCAAAAAGAATGAGTAGATCTTTTATTGTTAAACATTTCATTTAATATATATGGCTTGACATTTTCCTATTCAGTTTTACAGGTTTTCAGTGGTCTGTGTCTGTTTCCGAAGCTGTTTATTTAATTATACAAGTAGTTCAATCGTTTCAATGTTGGTGTTTAAAGGAATGTTTGAATGACTTATGTGTTACGTTTGGTTCTTTGGAAAGTAATTTCATCTTTCCCAACACAGGGTTTAATTGTATTTAATCGCACCCAATCAACTTCACACTTAAGCCACTTTATTAAAATTTCCATTGATTAAATGAAATATTTGAGAAATTTAATGGGTTATATTTATTTTTATAAAACATTATTTATATTTCTTAATCTGTACAATATCCAGAAAAATATTATTACGGTAATCTTTTCTAAGTACTGTAATGCCTGTTTTTAAAGAATTTATTCTGATACATTGTTGTCAAAATGCTGCATAATATAATTCTTCCAACCGATACAGGCAAAGTAGTTAGCAAAAAAAAAATTACAATATGTTTGGTTTTTTATTATTTTTAAGAGCTTCACTCTTTTTTTGCGATTATAATACGTGGCTGGAGATAAGTTATTGGATAGGGTGATTTATCTAGAAGTTCGCTAGAACTTTTCCTAGACTGTGATGAAGTAAAAAATCTAACAATGGCTTCTAAATATCATTTTCTTCATGACTAGGACGAAAATTTACTCTGTTTTGTAGATTTTAGTTAATTGATACATATTGTAAAAAGCGGAAAAATAAAAGAGAGAAAGAGAGCGAGAAATCAATTTTTCTAAGTATTGCAATTTAAACCGATAACGAGGTTTTGTATTGATTGAAAAAATATGACTTATATCACAAGAAACTCGTATTACTTGTAGTAACTATATATAAAGAATTTAAACTTTTTTTCAAGTTTATTAATTATATTTTAAAGTATATCGTAAAAAAAGTTCATCCCTAAATCCTAGAAAGAATTGAGTCTGAAGGTTTATTAATGTTGCAGTTTAAATAATATTTCCCTATGGCTATTTTGGATAACATGGCTATATGGTAAAAGAATTTCTTAATTTGAAACTTGTTCCATTTACGAAGGTAACAACCATTCGCACAGACACAGACACAACATAATGCACACACACATTGTGGTACTCGTAGAGTACCACAATGTGTATGTGCATCACCCTTTAACAGGGTACCACCAACCACAAGTTTCTTTCAAAATCTCCTTCAAGATCATGTGAACTACCGAGAGATTAAACCCTGCAAAGTTTTGTTACCAAGAAAAAGAGGCAGTAGGAAGTGCTCATAAGAAAGTAACATTTCCAAGTTTGAAAAATCTCCTTTATAAGTTTAAATATTCTTAAGGCGACCAGTTGTTGCAAGAGAGTACACAAGCTAACAACAACTCGAATGCATTATGAGTCTCGATTACCTGCACACCCTGACTATAACGCTAAAAATATTATATTTATATTTGAAGGTGGGATTCAAGACATTTTAGTGGTAGTATTTATTATTTATAGGAAAATATATAACATGAAATTAAAAGGAAAATCTCTGACACTTTCAACAGTATTAAATAACACAAATGAAATCAATTCAAAATAGACTAATTTATGCCATGCACTAAAGTAAATCGAATAAATGGGGATCACGCGAATCATATTATAATAGCTTCATTTTAGCTATCTCACACAAACAAAAATAGATAATACGGCCATACTTTCGAGAAATAACTGTGATCTTTTTTATTCCATAGATCTCTATTGTTGGGAAATGTATAATCCAATTACCGATTTTTTTATACAAATGATGCAATGTGATTGAAATATAAGTAAGAGTATTTTAATTGAAATTTGCGATAAGGACTGATAAAGAAAAATTTTACTTTTAACTTCATAAAACAGAGAGGCAGATATAAAAAAGGAAATCAATTGTAATTAGAGCTATAAGCACTTAGACAACATACTCTTGACCTAAATGTCGAGAACATTCAGCACTAAAACTGTAAAGTAACTAAGATTTTATTGGATACATGTAATGAATCCAAATTACTACTTCTGTCATGTCTCGACATGACAATGCTAACCACGATTTCACGGTCATTGCCTATCGGTGATCAAGAAAAAACAGACTGAAATGTGTACAAATTGTTAACGTAGAAATAATATCGGATGCAACTGAGGCGCAAACTGACACAAGAATGCAACGTCTAAAAGTTTAAAAATTCTTTCTAATTTTTATAATGTTTATTGCTACTAGTTGTTGCAAAAAAGATGTACACACTGTTTTGCACTCGCATGCTTTGCGAGTATCGAATAGTTGCACACCTTGAAAGTAACTCCAAAACTATGATATTTATGTTTGAAGGTTGAATACACAAATTATTAGTGGTAAAAAATTTTTTTATGGGAAAACATATAGCTACATTCAAATCAAAAGAAAAGGATGAGACATTTTACTAGTACTAACAAACAAACGAAACCAATTCAATATATTCTTATTTTATGTCAGGGGCTACAGTTAACTAATTGAAAGTGGATTCTGAATCAAAATGTTATATCTTGTGAATTGTAGCAAACCCAAGTTTACTTAATTCATAGATATCAAACATATTACTATCAATTCTGGAGTATAACTTGCACCCATACTTTCCAGCAGCAATTTGAAATGTTTAGGTATATTCGCCATATAACGTACACCCCCTTTTTTACGAAGAAAACTGAAGTGTGCGTTTGAAATGCTGTTGTGTTTTCAAGCCATTTATTCGAGTTACTTTCTTAAGCTTTTACAAAAATAGTGTATTTTAAAACTACAAACTTTAAGTTCATTAAGAGATGTCAGTAGGCTAAAAATCTTCAGATTATCTATTTTGAGATTTTAATACTTCTAAAATCTTCAATTCATTATATTTCCAGCTATATAACATATCAGCTATTTTATGAATTAGAAGTATATCAAAATGATTTTTAAAAATAATCAGCTGTTTTACCATGTCCACTTTGACAGATAATTGTGCATCCTTTTAAATCTGGATGCAGTTGTAAACCAGTATATTTTTATCATTTAAACATACACAATTAACTGTAGATTAAATATTTAATAACTGCAAGTTTAACTCTCAGTTAACTTACGAACTTTTGGAGCGAAATTTGTAAGATTTATGCAAGCATTTTGCTTTAATTATAAAATTTAGGACCTGAACGAATTGTTTATTAAAACAGGTCTTTCCTTCGCAATTTTATCATTACGATGATTGTAGTTTTTTATACAGGAAAACATGTTTATAAGAATTCTTTTCAAAATGTGGAATAAATTTCGTATCATCAAGTATTTCAATGGATTTGTTTGGGAATCAAGAATATTTCAACATTCCTTACATTTTGATTAATAACTGAACTCTTTCGTTCTTGAAGTAAGATTTTGTCCAAAAATTTATGTTTCTAAAATTGTGTAAAATTATTCTACGTATGTACTCTATCTTTCTTACATATAATTGTACACACTGAAGTGACATTTTTGATATATTCTTATAACATTTAGATAGAAAGCAGATATCATAACAAAAAATGATAATTTTCAAAAAATTCATATTGATTTTACGTAAAAGTATGTTTTGAAAAAACCAAATATATTTGAAAATTTCACTTGAGTGTAAATAGAAATGTTTATTTATTGCACACACAAGAGATTTTAAGCTTTAGGATTCAAGAGTTTCTCAGTAAAAGGCACCTCAGATATGTAATGTTTTTTGTCGTTGCAAGAAGCTTGTTACATACATAAAAATACATAAACTTATGTTTCGAAACATAAAAACGGTTTTATTTTAGCTGTTTTAGAAATCATTTGTCCAGTTTAGAGAAACTTTTAACATTTAAAACTTTTAGAAACTGTGTCTGCATGTGAACTCACAAAAACCTAATGAAAACTTTCGAAATGTTGTATAATCATGTATTTCAAAATGCATATAGAAATTCATACCAATAACATATTGGTACATTTTCAAATTATATTTATGATGCTTCATGGTCAGCTTTGATGTTTGCAATGCATCAAAGCTAAATATTCTTCAAATATCGATACATAATTTCAGGAAAATCATGTAAATGCAAAAAAATATCTCGCTAGACAAAAACTGAAAAATACTATGTATGTATTTTTTGGGCAATTTAAGAATTTTTTATTCCCTATTTTACATTAAAAAAAGCATTGAGAAGATGCTATTTTTCAATAAAATGGGACAGATACATGTTGTAATTCATAGTTTTTAAGGATGATGTAACATATTATAGTAAAAATGCAATTTTCTCAAAACTGATGTTTTTAAAACTCATGTGCATTTTTCTCAAAATCTACTGTATAAATGATCTTGCAATGTTTTCCTCATGTTATTTATATGTAATTATATATACTTCAGTGAGCTTTTATAAATATTTCCAAAAAATTGTGCTAGAGACCAGATATCGTTACAAAAAATGACAATTTTCGAAAACGTTCACAGTGATTTTACATAAAAGTATGTTTTGAAAAAACTAAACAATATATTCGACAAATTTCGCTTCAGTGTAAATATAAATATTTATTTAATTTACAGACAAGTTTTTGAGCTTTAAGTTTAAAAAACTTCCTCCATAAAAGGTACATAATACGTTGATATGCGATGATTTTTGTCGTTGCTTGTAAAGCTTGTTATATACATAAAAATACATAAATTTCATGTTTTGAAACATTAAAACAGTATTATTTTGTCGGATTTAGAAATCATTTGACCAGTTCCGAGAAACTTTTGATATCTGATACTTTTGGAAATACTGTTTGCATGTGAATATAGAAAATCCTAATGAAAACTTTTGAATTGTCGTATAACATGCGTTCCCATATCAACACCATAACCATTTTGATGCATTTTCGCATTATATTTATGTAGGAAAGGAGTGCAAATTTTCTTTTACTTCTTTTGATTTTTATTGTAAGAGATGGCACCACTAATCGAAACCACGTGAGTTTTAGCTGCGCGATACGATGAGGTCATGTATTTATGAGGTGGCAAAAAAGAACTGGGAGTTGCACCAAAGCTTGAACGAAGGCAGGTCACAGGAAATCACTCTCTCCGTTGTTTTGAGAAAGAGTACTGTTTTCGGAATTAGTATGGCGCTATCTCGAATTATTTAAA
>BMAO01026422.1:0-12525 GCA_019973975.1 Trichonephila clavata | reverse complement strand
GAGCATGCATTGTGGACACCGCAACAGTGGTCTTGTGTGATGTTTTCCGACGAGTCCAGGTTTAGTTTGCAGTCTGATTCTCGCCGGACTTTCATATGGAGAGGGCCAGCTACCCGTTACCACCAAGAGAACACCATTCAACGACACCGTTACGGTGGTGCAAGATGGCTCGTTTGGGGAGGAATTATTCTTGGTTCCAGAACTGACCTGCATGTTCAGAGTGTAACGATGGCAGGCCACATCTATCGGGATGTCATTCTGGAACAACATGTACGTTTGTTTCGGTGTGCCATGGGTGCTGAATTTCTGTTTATGGATGACAACGCCCGTCCTCAAAGTGCAAAAATTGTAGACGAATGCCTTCAATCGGAGGATATTACCCGTATGGATTGGCCAGCATACTCACCGGACTTGAATCCAATAGAGCATGTGTGGATATGCTTAGCCGACGAATTGCAGCCCGTCAACCCCCTCCCACCTGTCTACCGGAACTTCGGAGGGCATTGCTTGATGAGTGGTGCAATATTCCCCAAGATCAGATTGATAATTTGATACTCAGCATGCGTAGGTGTTGTAAGGCCTGTATTGCATCGTCCGGGAGACATACACCGTATTAACCATCATACTAACCATGTTATACTGTTTTTTGTAAATAGGTTCTTTTTTTGAAATTTACTCCAGGGAGTAAAAATCGCAATTTTATTATTATGTCAAACATATAGCATCTTTTTTGCTCTTTACCTTTTGCTTAATAAATAGACTTTACAAATAAGTCAAATTTGTTTGCTTCTGTCTCTTTCTTTGCCTGAACTTCATTATCCTTAATTTATGGACATGAGTGTAGTTCATTTCATAAAATAATTTTAAAATTTTAAATATAAAAGAAATGAAAATATTTTTACAAAAATGGATGGAATTATTTTTTTCTCCTCATTTTTCGTGGAACTGGGTGGTGGCATAGAGTATTTCAAATATAAAGCAATATTATTATTGTTTTTATGCAAAAATGCTTTTAGTGTGTGTATATCAGTACTTCTCAAACTTTTAGTATTTGCGACCCAATATTCAATCATAATTTTCATCACGCTCTATACAATAACAATGTATAGAATTCAATAATGCTATATTTTGACGCTTAAGCTACAATACGCCTTTAACCTCTCAAGTGCCACCGGCGTACATAAAGGTCTCACTCAGCCAAAGCGTTACTTGCCCCGGACGTATATATACGTTTTTCCGAAGTACGATCTTTTCTGTGAACTGCTGGCCATAAAATTATTCTGTAGATTTTGGAATGTAATAAAAAGACCTCGACACAGTACTTGTTAAGGATTTAATTATTTCAGAGAATTTGCTTATTTCTTCCTTTTCCCCCCCCCCTCCACAATACTACAAACACGCACTCCTACTTAGAAAACGATGTCAATGGGAAGCAAATCGCGTAAATTTTCAATGGGAAGTTAAGGGATTAATTATAAACCGTACAAAATATCAATATAATGTTAATTTTTGTAAATATTATGTATGACAAGCCCATGGATTTACTGATAATTATAAAACTTGTTCTTAACTTAGTATTGTTAAAATAATTATAAAAACATTGTAAAATACTGATACATTTATAAGCATTATATCAGTGTAAATGTGTATTTTATTTTTCATTATGTCAGAATGTATTTTGTTTGTTTACTTTCAGTAAATTAAAATTTGTTTTAAATAATCTTCTGTTTTCTCAACTTTTTCAATATGCGTCGCGCGCCCTCGTAGAGTTATCCCCCCCCCAGGGGTTGCACCCCACAGTTTGAGAAACGCTTGTATATATTCATTATGAGCGTAGAACTTACATGAAAAAATAAAATGTATACAAAATAAAAAGGCAGTTAAAGGTTCAAGACAAATTTTTGATCAAAACTAAATGTATAAATTATGACGCTTTCACAACTAATTCTGATTGAGTGGATATTAGAGCTTTCTCTAAGGTTCCACGTAAATATATAACCTTTACCCTATTTTCGATTGTTTAAGAAAGGACTACGAAACATAGACTCTTTTAGCAAAATGAATTAGGACGTTCATATTTTTTGTAGACCCAGCTATACCAAAAATAATCTGAAATCAATGCATTTCTTATTTCATTGATAAGGAGGTTTTATGCAAAAAAAAAATTATTTGCTTCAAGTTTTAAAAAATGATTCCGTAGTAAATTTAGTTTTCTTTCCTTTGCAAGCAATTTCATCTGGAAAATTCTTTAGGATTAGAAGTACAGCTTGAAAGAAAATGATGGAATTTGAATTCGAAATGAAAAAAAGTACCATCCTGATGTTAATTAATCAAATTTGATTCTTAAAATTACATTATTCATGCGTTTCAAAAGTAAACGCGTGTTTGTTATTTCTCATTTATTTTTCCTAATTAAATTATTCTTCAGATTACAAATCGCAAATATAATATTTTCAGTAGTTAAAATTTTTTTAAAACGCTCTATTATTTACAACAAAAGTTGAAAGACAAAAATTTTATTATTTGAATAGAGGAAAAAGTTTACTAATTAATTTTGGAAGACATTTCTAAATATTTACCATTACAATGTTATTATTTAGAGCAAGGATTATTACTTTTCTGTGCTTTTCCAAGACTTCAGCTAATTGGATATTTTCCACCTTACGAACTTTCAGCCATTTTTTCTAGCATATGCAGTGGAGCATGGAACTAAGTTTTAATTAATGTAATTACCACAGTTCTAGTAACTTTATAAAAAATTTCGAATTTTTTTCTTTGCTTTAATTAGTGAAATATGCTCTGAGGCAACATTTAGTTAAAATATAAATTCTTGATTTTTCATATATTCGAAACTTTTTCTCGTTTTCGATTTTCAAATAGGGATAAGTTCCTTGAGTTCTGTTTATTAAATATGATAAATCCTAGATTAGCCTTGCTCTTTGTTCGATTTTACTTTTAATTATATGATTAAATTTTAATCAAAAATTGATATTCCTCATAGTTATGAAACTTTATTCTTACATCATGCTGTGGATTATAAGCAGATGCATGTATTTTCTTATCTCTGATTTTGCTACCTATTTTTAGTTGGTGTGTAGATTATATTTAGAATATTCTTGTAACAATACTTCACACTTTCTTTTTTTTTTTAATCTTTATGTCGTTACCATAGTTTGTTTACCATACATTGTCTTTTCGTTCGTATTTCATTCCAATTTATCGCGAAGCAGGTGTAAATTTTCCATTTTACTAAAGCTCTTCAGATTATCTTTTGGGTTTCGGTAGATTTTATCTTTTTGTTTTATCATTTGACGTATGTGAAGTTTTAACAATCTTGTTACTTTGAACTCTTTAACCGAACCAAAATACTTATGAATATATATATGACTAAAAAAAATGGAATGGTTCTATCAGAGGAAAATGATTGATATTTAACTTTAAATGCGTTATTGAAACATTATTAAAAATATTAGAAAACAAGTATTCTATGGTAATATTAATTGCTTTTTAATTTGCTATTAAAATTTAGCAGAATAGAGGACGTTTAATTTTAGTCTGCATTTGAGTCTAAGAATGTGGAGGCGAATAAGTTTTGAGAGTTATATGTTACTTTGATTAGTTAATTTTTTTTAATATTAAATTTTTTCAATTTACAAAGTATTAACCCCTTAATTGCCGCCAGCGTATATATACGTCTCGCTCAACCGGTACTTTTTGTGTCCCGGACGTATATATACGTCTTTCCGAAATATGATTCTTTTCTTTGCGCTGCTATCAGTAAGACTATTCTCAGGGCTTTGGAATGCAATAAAATAACCTTCACAGTGTTTGAGAAGGATTGATACTTATTTTAGAGAAAAAATTGCTTATTCGTGCCTTTTCTTTTCTCCCAATACACCGCATACGCGTGCTTATGAAAAAAACTGTGGTACTGGGGAGCGATCGAGTAACTTTTAATCGGCAGTTAAAGGGGGTTAAAAATTTATTATATGTATTTATTATTCTTGCTATTTACAGCAATGATTAATATAAAACCAAATAAACGCGAGAGCCTGGAGAAAGTTTAGAAAAGATGCGACTCTCTTTAAAATTTATTAGTTTGAAAATTTTTGAAATCTGCTGAAAATTTCGAAAACTAAGTGTAGAAATAAATTTCAGTATTTTTTTAGGTTCTCAGTCCTTTTTTAACTCTCATAGATCTTTAAATAAAAATGTTATCGTCAATCATTACCGGGAATTTTTTTTGTATAAAAGCAAGAAGAAGAAACTCATTTTGCTCAGCACACACGACACACACGATTCCGTTTTCTTCTTCGATAATATAGTTACTTTTGCGAGCAATGTCCTTTTTTCATTGCACCCTTAATTTCAAGAAGGTTGGGCATCTATTCTTGAAAGATTATATTGTAATACAAGTGTTACTTGCCAATATATATATATATATATATATCGCAGTTCAGTGTCTCCTGCTTTAAAAAAAATTGAGAATCAAAGGTTTAAATAATGAAAAAGAAATGCATATATAAGATTAAAAACTCCAAAATCCTCATTAAAATACATATAAAATTTATTTTAAGCTCGCTTATAATTAATTAAAATCTCTGTGTGTTTATTAATAAAGATGTGTTTTATATACACACCTTACAGATACTTAGATTTATATGATCAATTAGATTAGTTAATACTCCTTAAAAGGTCAATTTTTTCTCCAAAATGTTCCAAAAAAGGCCACATTTTTATTGCATATACCTAGGCATAATATTTAACAGAATGCGAAAATGGAAGAATATTATTTTAATTTTCTATTTTAAAGTTTTCAAGCTTTTTTTATTTTATAATTGTGGAACACACAAAAAAAAATTCCTAAATGTTTGTTTTTTATAAGTACACTCTACATGCTATGAAAAATGTTTCCTATATATCTTCAAAGAATGTATCTCCTACTTATAAAATTTCATGTTCACATACCACTTTTTCAAAAGGTCGAGGATTTTGTGTGCAAACATATACACACACACACACAATTTAAAGCAATGTGTAATACTAAGTCTTACATTGCAATGGAGACAGAGATAATATCGGCTTTTTTGGATTATCTTTCCATTTTCATTTCTTTTTAAGCAACAAATTGTTCTTTGCCTTGCCAATCCCTGTTTTTCAGTAAATATTTTCAAGAATCTGAATTCTTGCCATCAATGAAAAATTCCCGCCTTCACCACAGAGAAAATCCTGAATGAAAAGTATTTCAATACCATGGACAAACTGCATCTCTTAAAAACTCTAGCTCTTATGATCTCTTTATAAGAATTAAAAATATATGTGAATAAAAGATATAAAAAGAAGATAACATCAGTAGATGTACAGCGTATGTGCAAACCAGTTAAGGGGTTAACATTCCTTTTTGCATTTCAACTGCTTTTTGATTTAACTGTTTAAAATTGTTTGGGGTACTATAGCTCTTGAAGGTTGATCTAAAATATTTTAATTTTTGTAATTGGTTAACCAATTACTAAAATTTCAAAAACACTTTAAATCAAAGTGATAAATTTACTAACGTAATTCCTGCTGGAATTGAAGAAATGTTTGTAAAATTTGGCTTAGCGTAGCTTTAAGCAGAAATTACGTAATAACAAGTAATATAAATTTTTTTTAAAGTCAATTTCTTCTTCGTTAGAAAAATTTACTGACGCCATCTATTGCAGATAAATCTAACATCGGGAGAACTAACGCCGAATAAGTTCAAAATTCAAAAAAATAAAATTTAATTAATGAATTAATATTTGAAAAAACTGTATTAGCATCACGTGTCACACGCTACAAGTTAAAAAAATTATTTGGACTTCAGTGGATGAATAAAAAGTATTTTATTAACGATTGTGTAAATTTGAACAATATACATATATATATATGTAATACGTCGATGTTGTAATGATGGATTTAGTAAAGGAGGGCGACTTTTGGCGAAGATCTTGATAGCGTGGCCGGTGTTGGTATTTCCTTATATGGTTGATGTTGCATTTTCATTACTATGGAAGAGGCAGTCTTTTAAGGTATGTGACTACCCTAAAATCGATGTGTTTGGTGAAATTTTTCGAAATTTTTTTTATGTTTTTATATTATAGCCCATATATTTAAGATTCCAAAAATACTTTATTTTAGTTCCTACGATATTTAGAAGCAAAGTTATAGCTTAATTAGTAAACCGGAAATGGAATTTTCAAAACCGGAAATGGGTATTTAAAGAGACATAAAATGTAAACAAATAGTTTGAACTCCTTTTTCGTGACTTTTAAGCAAGATAAACATTCATTACTTATTGTAAATACAGATCAAGGTATCCTTTACTTATTTAATAATATTTTTTTTCCATCTGGCAACTGTTTTTTTTAATTCAAGCTTGTTTTATTGAATGGCAATACTATTATCGTCTATACTTTGTTTACATTGTTCATTCGAAAGCGTTCTTCTTTATTACTAATTATTTTTGATATTTTTACAATTTATTCATTTATTTTATTTAATTTTAACGTTTTATTTCATTGTGAATAATTTCAAAATGCCGAAAACTAGATCAAAAGTGACTAGAAAGAGAAGGTTTTATGGAAACAGATTTACCAAGTCAGCACCAAACAGTAACAAGGCGTCGTCTGCAAGTGAAGCAAAATTGAGCACTAATGACAGTTTTGATGTGCCTGAACTATATTTCATGGTTCTACAGGTAATCGAATTATTGATTTCCAAGCTTTATTGGGAATTATTTCAATCCTGTGTTGTCCGGAATGCTATGCAACTGGATTGAAACTAACAGAAGATTCCAGGGAAGGACTTTGCTCTAACTTGTGTGTGTCTTGCAGTTGTGGATTCATGACTGGCTTTACTTCTACCGTAAAGAAAATAAAAAATTCACTCTCAATACTTTATTGGTATTTGGATTGAGATTGATTGGCAGGGGATTCACAGCTGGTAAGAAGTTGCTATGTACTTTAAATTTGCCCTGCATTTCTAAAAACACCTTCAGAGCTCATGAACTCAAACTGCTGGAAGCAGTACAGTTTTGTTCTGAAGAAAATATGAAAGCTGCATCAACAGAAGTGCGAAATTTTAAAAAAAAGTACAACTTGTGGTGTTTCAGTAGATGGCACATGGCAGCGGAGAGGCCATATGTCGCTTAATGGCTGCGTCTCAGCTATTTCCATTGATACTGGGAAAATTTTAGATTTGGAAGTAATGACTCAGTATTGCAAAATGTGTGAAATGAAAGTGAAATCTGAGCATGAATGCTCAAACTATAAAGGATCCTCAGGAAATATGGAAGCTGTTGGAGCTTTCAGAATTTTTGAAAGATCATTGATAAAACGAGACTTGCAGTACACCGAGTACTATGGTGATGGGGATTCCAAGGGCTTTTTACAAGTAAAGAATATATATGGGGAAAACAGTGTCTCAAAACTCGAATGTATAGGTCATATACAAAAAAGAGTAGGCTCACGTCTAAGGAAACTAAAAAGAACACCAAAGGACTTGGTGGAAAGGGCAAACTAACTGATAAATTTATCGATAAACTGCAGAACTATTACGGGATTGCCATCCGTAGCAATGTTGGATGTCTCGAAAAAATGCAATCTGCTGTAATAGCTGTTTTCTTTCACTGCTGCTCTAGCAATCAAAATCCCATGCATGGGCAATGTCCTACAGGGAAAGACAGCTGGTGCAAGTATAAACGAGCATTATGCGATGAAAAAGTACACATAGACAAAACAACAGGCCTTTCAAATTCAGTTATTAAAGTGATAAAGCCCACTTACTTAGCACTCTGTGATACAGATTTGTTAAAAAAATGCCTCCATGGCATGACCCAAAATAATAATGAAAGTTTTAATAATGTATTATGGTGTCTATTTTACCAAAAGAAATTTTTGTTCACAAGAAAACTTTGTTTTTGGGTTCACACATTGCTGTCCTATTATATAATTCAGGTTATTTAGGACTGTTGCATGTATTTAATTATTTAGGTATGGTAATTGATCCAATGATACTTAAAAACTACATGGGAATCGACACAGAACGTATTCAAAAATCAAAACGCCAGTCATTACCCTCAACAAAACTCTCCAGAAAACAGCAAAAAGCCAAAAAAAAGTCAAAATTAGCTAAAAATGAAGCTAAAGAAGGCTTAACCTATAAATATGGGGAGTTTTGAAAATGTTTTGTAAGTAGAAAAGTATTTATTTTGTGTTAAAAAAATTTTAATGTGTTTTACGAGAAACTTTTTCAATATTTTTCTTCACGATAAAGTTCACTATACAAAATATTTTTAAGATAGTAAATTGAAATTTTCAGAACATGTTTTGTGTAGTTCTATCTGTGTTATGAATCAAAATCTAATGTCTGTATATATATATATATAAATATTTAATTGCTTTTTTATGAAAAAAAGCATTAATTTTTTTTAAAAATGAGTTTTTGCATACAATTTGGCGTATTTAAAAAACTTTTTCAAGTATTACAAATCTTTTGATACCTAACACAGATAAAGATGTTATTTATGTGCTGTATAAATATTATATGAATACACTTATTAGAATTTTGTGTAAAAGATTTGTCGTAACTGCAATTTTTCACCAAAATTTCGCTAAAAACGACAATTGTTATAGTGTATAAAATTCTCAGGAAAACAGCAAAAGGTTAAAAAAAATTCCAAATAAGTTTTACATGAAATTTAAAAGAGCTTGAGCTATAAATATGGTGAGTTTAAAAAATGTACAATCAGTAGAAAATTTTTCACATAGCATTAAAATCTTTAAATGCA
This sequence comes from Trichonephila clavata, assembly GCA_019973975.1. Classification (NCBI taxonomy): domain Eukaryota; kingdom Metazoa; phylum Arthropoda; class Arachnida; order Araneae; family Nephilidae; genus Trichonephila; species Trichonephila clavata. The sequence goes on along the minus strand of BMAO01026422.1, from coordinate 3,716 downwards.
TTTTCTGAGAAACTATGTTTTTCAATTTTTTTCTTCACGGTACGGTTGACTACAAGATTTCTTTTTAAGATATTGACTTGAAATTTTCAGAGAATCTTTAATTTAGTTTTATCTGTAGTCTAGTCTATAATCTAATACCTGTGTATATATTTATTTATTTTATTGCACTTTTTGTGAGAAAATAACATTAGTTTTTTGTAAAAAAATGAGTTTTTGCATAAAAATTGACATATTTCGAAAACTTTACAGAAGTATTATAAATTTCATAGTTATAATCACAGAAAATGATGTTATTTATGTACTGTATAAATATTATTAGAATATATGTATCAGAATTTTCAACACAATCCTTACCGTAATTGCAATTTTTCACTAAAATTTCACTCAAAATTCCCTATATTTCCAAAAATATTTATAACTTTGTAAAAACTGTGTTTGAATTCTTACTTTTATGTCCCATTACAAATAAAAATATGTTTACATAAGTGAAATTTTACATATTTCAAAAAAAGTGCTCCGAAGGTAGTCACATACCTTAAGTACTACTAAATGAATGATTTTTCTAGTTTGATACATTATACAAACATTATCAGGTAGGAATTTGTTAGGATAAAACCTATATCCCAGTTATATTAATTTAATTTTAATAAATAATCTTATTAATTGGTAATTCATTGAACATTTTATATTTATGCGAGTAAGAAGTAAAATAAAATTATGGGAAAGAAAAAACACTTATTATTTCAATTTTCTAAAAAAGAATTGTCATTAAAAACTGCTTACAATTATACAATAATTCCTTTTCGATTGATTAGTTGAACTCAGTATGTAAAGCAATTCGTTTTATCAGTATGGTATTACATAAATTTTTTTTGCTATATTAATAATTACAGATAGTTGTTTTATTTGCATATGAAAACTATAAATACAGCTTATATATATATATATATATATATATATATATATATATATATATATATATATATATATATACGGTTCACATACGAACTATTAAATAAAGCACTGAAGGAATAAATTTTTCAACAATTAAATTATTGATTTATTCCAGCAAACTTAATTTTTCTCTGCGTGTTATTTAATTAATATTCATAGTAACACACACACACACATCTAATCAATATGTTTTTCTTACACTTCCTATTTTCCCGCAAATTATTATTAATTATTGATTTATTCCAGCAAACTTAATTTTTCTCAGCGTGTTATTTAATTAATATCATAGTAACACACACACACACACACACACACACACACACACACACACACACACACACACACACACACACACACACCACACACACACACACCACACACACACATCTAATCAATATGTTTTTCATAAAATAAGACATTCTTAACACAAATGCTTCGAATGAACTTTGAAAAAATATGAATCTTACACTTCCTATTTTCCCGAACTCTGTGTGATTGGCAGTTCCATTCCCCAAGTCAAGCATAGCTTGCAGCAATTTGGGCGGAAAATCCGCCTCAACGGTACAGTACTGTCCGTGGTAAAATTCATCTTCCTTGGTTTTGGGAATATCTCCTCTCTTGTTGGCTGACACATCCAGGCACTCATCGTAGTCACCCATTATACTAAATGTGCCTCGAAATAATCCGAAAGGTGGCTTAGCCATGGCATCCAATACTACAGGAAAAGAAAGGTAATTTCATAAAGTGAATATAGTTAGTAATAAAAAATACTTCAAAATAAAGGCAAAATGTGTCTATACTTTAATGTCTGACTGTGACGACCTTCTTTGTATTAGGGTTTGCAATCCCGTGTTGAATTTTCAACCCCTAGATTTCGGGATTACACTATCCAAATCCCGGGATTGGTCTCGGGATTAGGATTAGACTATGTATGAAAAATAATTACACATAAGCATAGTTGAAATTACATATAAAACAGAAAACAATTAATAAATTGGTTTAGCATTATTATTCATTGAAACAAATCAAAACAAAACTTAATTCCTCATTAAAAACAAATATAAAATAGTATATAATGAAATTAAAAAGCAAACATTTTTCTTCCTTTCTTGGGTTTCTGTAAATAAGCTTTTCAGAAACACAGCTCGTCCAGAGTTTCATCGTTCAAACGACTCCTTACAAATTGTCCTGTCGAAAAAAATGCTCGTTCGAACTCTAGACTAGTAGGCTTTATCCAGGTGCGTAACGATGAATATTAGGGCCTCCCCCACCCCTGCAAAATCAGGTTTAAGGCTCCAAGTCGGATCTTTTAAAGGGTACTTTGGCATAAGTCAGGCTTTGGGCCCCCTGGAAACCTGGGCCCCCACCGATGCGGGGGTTGGGGAAGTGTACGTTACGCCACTGGCTTTATCGTCATCAAATAGGAGTACATTCTTACCAGGCAGTCACCACGTCTTCCTCCATTTTCAAAAAAAACAACAACTTTTTAAAAAATTTTGATGACAGTATCTCAAATATAATAGGCTGATTAGGTGCATATCCCTCTTTAATTTTATATCTAGTTCTTCTACTACACTTAATGGCTTTTGTGTACAAATTAAGTATGTATATGGTAATAAAGTTAAAACACGAGATATCAAGAACTAAGTATAAGAATTTTCCACGGTAACTTGTTGCACGTGCAAAACATTACGTAACTCCGATTTGGTGCTGATTGTCTGTGAATGTAGCCCATAGTAATTAAATGCAAAAAATTAAAATGCTTCTAGATGTTTAGTACTCGGAGTCTTGTTTCGTAAGATTATTTTTTCAATACATTTATCAAAAAAAAAAATAATCGCACAAAAGAAATTCTAAGTACATATTTCATTTAAAAAAACAGATTTTCTGAGAATTAAATTCTAAGAAAATTTTGATGAGAAGAAAATTACAAAATATAATTCAGACAAAAATTGAATCCGTGGATTAGTTATTTTGACCCCGGATTTCGGGATATAAGAAACACTGGGATCCCCCCCCCCCGAGGCTGCTAATCCTATTTGGTATGCATGATTGCATCAAATGGTTCGTTGAAATGAAGGGGAAAGAATAATGCGAATGTGTGTGTGAAGCGTAGAAGAATATTTATTAGAGTGTTTCAGTTTCTTCGTGATTAGAACACGGGATGGAGTGACTCTTACACTGGATTTTAATTTTTGAACAGTTTTTAAATATGTTAACTTTAGATTGCAGGAAATGAAAAATACTTAACATATTTCTTGACAAATAAGAAACTTTCAAAACTCATTTACGTTGATTGCAAATTAAATGTCGTTGCTACGGATTTTGTAACACAAATATATAGATCACTTTTTGTATTTTGTTTTGTGTGTGCCTTTTTTCTTATGCTACTTGAATTTATCACTTTTTAAACCTAAATATGCTGATCATGTTGAAGTTGATATTTTTCTTCATTTATGTATATATACTAAAATTTATTCCGCAGTTCACGAGAACTGAAAAATTAGTGACGATTTGCTGTAACGTGAATGTAAAAAAACCCACTTAATTGTAATATTCACAAACAGTTTGAAATTTTCAAGCAAAATCGGTTTTAAAATTATAGGAATTTTAACTTTTCTTTTATTAAAGTAAGAAATTTTTAAAAGAAATACGTGCTCCAGAACTCTCTCTACTATTATTTAAATTTCCAATTAAAACATTTCACCAATTTAAGTTCTTAACTTTCATGGTTTCTAGTTTCAATCCACTTGAGCGATTTT
>BMAO01026421.1:0-39362 GCA_019973975.1 Trichonephila clavata | reverse complement strand
TGTACGGAAATCAATAGATTTACGAACTCTTAACTACTACAAGCTTTCATTTTTTAAAAATTGAATAATAAAATTTTTCACAAAGAATTTCTTAAACTGAAAACAAGATTAAATTTTTAGGCTTTTATAACTTATTTCCTCAAAATAAATTTTCATATTTTTAGAATGGTAGCCTTATATATTTTTTCAACTTTTCTTCTCAATCTTAAAAACAATATTTCTTGAGGAATTATTATGAAAAATAAAGAAAAATAATTAAAAGAACTAGGGGGAGGGTGTCCCCGGTCAACCTAATGGTGATCTATAGCCCCATTCTACAATTTATACAACTCTGTTCATACTCTTAGCTGAAATTGTAAAACTGTAATTTACATGTGTTATGTAAATTGCAATATGTCATCATGTTTAACTATTTTTGCACGTTTATCATAAATGTAAATTTGTCCAAAGTATGATTTTGCTCCATTCTGTTGTAAAGATGTAGTTGCTTTTATAAATACACTTACCACAGAATCACAATATTATATATATATCGAATATGTAATTTTACTTATATGTACTAAGACAGAATTCAAATTACACGAGTACATGCAATTAAAAAAATCTGCAATGAGAATAAAAAAGTCTCTTTTTAATTTAATTGAAATTAATATCACAACTTCACCAAAAAAAAATTTGGAACATTATTATAGGAATTCTTTGTATGTTGAAAATCTGAGTCAATCACATGTATCATACATGTATTTATATTATTTCTATAAAGAAAGCTTTAAAATGTAAATCAGTTTCCAATATTGATTTTAAATTATCACCACCCAATTATAAGATACTTCTTACAGTGTATATCAACATAACATAGAGTTTCGTCCGTTACAGCATGAAAAATAAATGTATTTTAAGTAATTATTTTAGATGTATATTAATACTCAATTTTGTTAAACTGATTTGAATTTTTTTACTCATGCAATGGTGAATTTTGATTATATGTCATCTTATCTTCATATTCTATTTTCTAAATTTTTTTAATGGTGAAAAGGTGCGCATTAGTACTTAGCAAAAAATTGCATCATTTAATTTCTTTTTGCCAGAGAAATGTTAATTAATTTTACTATGTAGTATGCAGTTTTTATTATTTATTTATTTATTTTCTCATATTATCCGGCTGGGGAACGTAGTTGGCGTGTCACTGTCCTTGTACATCTAAGGCTGCGGTTTCGACCCCGGCCCAAGTCGGTGGATTTTTATGATCGAAAACAACCTTATCCTATGAATATGTGGCGTGTAAAAGATCCCTTGAGTGCCTGTTTTGTTTTGATGCTCTCGACAAAATTAAATTCCTAAGTACGGTTTCGCATAGCCAGAAGCCTTCCTCTGGAGAGGAGAGTCAAAATTGCATTGGGTCAATTCGTATATACCTAAATGGTGTCTCACTAAAACGTAATACCAGTACTAGGTATGTAATACACTATCTGGCCAAAAGTAACCGGACACCCAGTGGTATGGACTTAGAGCGTCCTGAGGCACATATTAATGTGATGTTGGTCCCCTTTTGCATGGATGACAACCTGCAAACGTTTGGGAAGACTTTCCACCAATTTTTGATAAGTGACTATAGGAATTGCTTTCCAGGCGTCCATCACAGTTGAAGTGAGTGCTTGCAGTGATGATGGTCGATTTGGCTGGCAACGTAATCTGCGCTCTAATTCGTCCCAAAGGTGTTCTATGGGATTTAGATCAGGGCTCTGAGAAGGCCAGTCCAGTTTTTGAACACCTATTTCGTCAAACCACGTCTGTGCAAGCCTCGATGTGTGAATGGAGCAGTTATTCTGCTGGAAGAGAAATTGGCCTTCCCCAAAATATTGCCATAGAGTTGGGAGTGCAGCATTGTCCAGAATGTCCACATACATCTCAGAGTCCATGTTTCCAATCACAGGAAATAACCACGAGAAACACCCCCACACCATTATGCTTCCACCAAACTTAACAGTCGGCCCAATGCAGTCACTAAAGAAACGTTCGCCGGGTATCCACCAAACCCAGACGCGTCTATCCGACTGCCAGACTGTAAAGCGAGATTCATCACTCCAAAGAACAGTTTTCCACATGTCCACAGTCCAATGACGGTGAACTCTATACCATTGCAATCGATGCTTCGCATTCTGTGGAGTGATGTTTGGCTTGTGAGTGGCTGCACGACTATGGAATCCCTAGTTTTTTAACTCTCGACGGACAGTCCTGCTGCTAACACTAATTCCTAATGAACTTTGGAACTCCTGAAAAATTTCCACCAATGAGGACTTGCGATTTTGTTTCACTACCCTTTTCAGAGTTCTGCGGCTGCGTTCACCAAGTATTTTCGGCCTACCGGTTCGTTTTTTTTTGCCGTTTCACTGCCTCGACGTTTCCACTTCACAATTACACCACTCACAGTGGATTTAGGCTTCTGTAGAATGTCCGCAATCTCACGAACTGATTTCCCACAAAGGTGGCATCCCACTATACTGCCACGATCAAACACACTAAGCTCCTTTGACTTACTCATTGCCTCACGAACGCATAAATACAATCTGACAAACCACTACCAACACTTTTATAGCTTTCAATTACGTATCAAATTGCGTCACTCGCCAGAACCACTTTTTAAGGGATGTCAGGATACTTTTGGCCAGATAGTGTAGTAAAAATACCAACACGACGCCTCATTTGAAACATAAAAAGTACTAAATTTACTTTTGACCCTTCGTATCGCATTTAGAATAATATTTTTGTAGCTTTCTTGTGAATGTTCTTGAATAATTGCTTAGCTTGAATCAATGTTTATATGGGCTTGAATCAATGTTTATATGTGCTTGAATCAATGTTTATATGAGCTTTAATTGATCAAAATGTCCTTTTAATGAAATATTACTCTGATACAGCATTTGATTTTTTTCTAAAAAAGTAACATTTATATAAATAAAATGTTTTCCATGGTACACCAATGAAATTAATCAGGCTATAAAAAGATAGGGTTATTTTTAATTTCGGGAAATTGGGTTAAAGCGGAGTACTGATGTTGCGTTTTCAAAAGGGAAAGAATTGCAAAATTTTGCTCGAGATACTTTTATCATAAGCAGGCTGGGTGGCGTAATTCGTAGGCGCTGACGTTATACGCTCAAGTTTGTAGGTTGGATTCGGGCCCAAGTCGGTGGATTTTCATGATACAGAAAAAACGCACATCATCCATTCATTAGATTTTGTGGCATGTAAAAGATCCATTGAGTGCATGTTTGTCTTGGATGCACTCCCCAAAATTAAATTCCGAAGTACGGTTTCGCATCGTTAGTAAGGTGGCTCCCTCTGAGGAGAAAACTGGGTGTCAAAATTACTTGCACCAATTGGTATTCTACCTATATATCAACTGTTGGGGAATGTACTAAGTGTGCAATGGTAAAACACCAATCTGCAGCCCCATTTTAAAATTTTTTAAAAAATTCCTATAATTTTTAGTATAGAAATTTTGACTTATTAACCAGCTATCAGTGCAGTGATCTATCGATTTTGACGAATTATGGGCGACAAGGGGATTCGATGTAACTATCTTACCAGTTAAGCCAAATTTTATTTAAAATTTCATAAAAAATCATTAGTGTAATAAAATATGCTAAAATTTATACTTTATAATCATTCCAAATTCCATAAACTCCAAATTAAAATCAAACCAATATGGTTACGGTCCTCAGAAAAGGCAAAACACACAATCTAAAATATGATGCCGTATTCCCTGAAGTGATCACATATAAGTAATCATGTCCTGAACGAGATAAAACGTATCAGTCCTTCTAAACGGCGGGTTTAGTTTTTTCAAACTATGTAATTAATTCCCAGGGCATGTCTACGTATGTAAATAAGAATGGAGTTATTAAATATGAGAAATGATTTATTAGAAAATGTTTTAAGTTTTATTTATTAATTTAAGATCGAATATTTAAAAAAAACTAAGAATGGAAAGAACGTTTCGTTGTAACTCATTCATTTTACAAGTACGCCTTTTACATAACGTATTTTTCTCTTTAAATATTAGCTCGAGTTATTATGACAATGAATGATTGACTGTGAAAAAACTGTAAATGAACAGAATACACTCAGCCAAATAAAATGAAAAAAATATTGCGATTAATATATTATAAGACAACAATACTGGATTTCAGTTGAGTAAAAACATTAATTTTCCACCAAATAGTTTAGTAGAAATCATTAAATAAGGAATTCTATACGCTTAGAAGATTTTAAAGCTGTAATTTAAATCCTAAATTACTCGGAATTGAAGTACTTGAACGGCTTACTCAAATAAAATTTTGTTTCCCTAACTCGTTTTATATGTTAATAGTGAAAATACTTATATCATTCAAAAAACTTAAAACTGTTTCTATTTCATTCAGAAACAAATTTTAATTTAAAGTTTTATTCTACAGTTTATGTAAGTTATAAGAAATTAGCATTCTTATAACGTTTGAAATTTCTTTTTGAAAACATCAGCAAAGCTAATGCACCTTATTTTTAAGGATTCTCTTTTAAAGTTTCTTTACTCTTGAAAGCTAATGTCTAGACAGAAATAATGTATCTGTAATGACCAAAAAGAGTTCTAATATAAAGAAAATATCCTCGAGAGAGAAGTGGCAGAGCTATAAGTTAAGTAGATTAGTATTAGTTACAATAACACCACAACTAACGCAATTTGCATATACAACAGCTAATTACTGTAATGTAATTAAAGGCGATGCTGGAAGGCTTAAAAGTAATAGTTTTACAACATACAATTGTATTTTGTGATAATTGTATTTGAATATAATCCTGACAATATAGCAATGTGTTTATAATAAACAATCCAGCAACAATAGCTGTTATTCTGCTGAGCGGGTTTTCAGAAGATTTCACTGGAATCATCGAATTGACTTTAACTTATCTTACGTGACGATAATAAAAGGTTATTTATTTATCCCTGAGATAAATTATATATTTTAGGTTTTAAATTTTAAGTAGCGATTATATACAACCTCTTACAATAAGGTTCGGTGAATGAATTCATAATGGCCGATCTGACAACACTAGCAAAACAAAACGCTGCACATGCGTACCGACAGGTGTTGACCATCTACCCCCGCCGTTGTTCAGTTGGGACACATTTGTGTTCCGCGTAAGACTTGTTTTACAAAGTGTTTGCTTAGTGCATTGGTTCTTAACTGAGAACAGGAAGATAACGCGAACAAAAGATCAATTTAAAGGTTTGTTTTAAGCTTGGCAAGACACCTACAGAAACTTATATAATGCTGTTACGTGTTTATGAAGATCACGCACTCTGCATGAAGCGTATGTACGAGTGGTTCGCCCGTTTTTGACAAGGCCGGAAAAATGTTTCTGCTAACCCCCGTAGCGAACGTTCGGCGACCTCCGTCAGAGACGAAAACATAAAGAAAGTGAGTAAATTAATCACGAAAGATGGTCGATAAAATGTGTGCATTATAGCTGGACGAGAAATGCTGCAAAGTACGTTGCAATTTTGATCCTTTTCATGAAACATGTACGTAGGGTACTACCCCAGTACACAGCTAATATCGGCAAACAGTTCCTGGAAAAAAGGGGGTGGTGTTAGCTAAACATCCACCATTCTCGCCAGATCTCAATCCTCCAGACCTCTTCCTATTATCACGACTCAAACTCGGTTTGAAAGGAAAGAGATTTGATGATACTTCTGATATCCACTGAAACGTGACGAGGCTTTTGAATCTCAAAAGAAGACTTCTTACAAAGTTTCCAGGACATGTATAGAAGATCTCAGTGGTGCATAACTATGGGAGGTGGACTATTTCAAAGGACAGTAAGGCAACTTTCATTAATATTTCATATACGTTAATGTTACAGTACTATTCACCGAACTTTATTGGCAAAGGTTGTATATACACACTGTCTAAAAAATCAGCAACAAACAGAAAAACGTTAATAAAATGAACACAATTTGTTGAACAATAGAGACCATTCCGTGCAAAATATTGGATGAAAAAAACCCAATTAGTTTTCAAACAAGCAGTATAGATATCCGTTACTTTTGAGCTTTAAAATGAGAACTCATAAGTTAATAATTAATTCATTTAACAGTATTAAAAAAGTTTAAATACATATATGAACCTTGCTCTCCCCGTCAGTATCATGTTCAATTTCCCCCATCCAACGAATTTTTTCCCCGCCTTCAATATTAAGTCGTACCAAATTTTCAATATCACTAAAATTGGGGAAAAGTGAGGTTTAGGTTCGAACTAATACGGTAGTTTATCATCAGAAATTTTAAGTTTTAATTATTAGATATAAATAATATAAAATCCCTGTTTTTTTCACTTCAGTAGGCCTAGATCTTTACTGAAAACCACTTTTGAATTGAAAAACATATAGCAAAAATAAACAATGGAATCGACGGTTCAAAATGTATGCAGGTAGCTTGATAATTCAAGCGCTTAAAGGAAAAATACAGATAAAATATTTAGAATACTAAAAATTGGGAAATATGACTCCTAGTTGGTTAGACGGCATTGCAGTTTCCAGTAATAAATTTCTTTTTCTAAAAGCTGAGACAGATGGAGTGAGGTTTCCACAGAAATAAGAAAACTCTCCGATAAATTTTAGTGCAAAATTCTTAAAAGTGTATGACTGTGGGTTTCTGTTTCTTATACCGTATTCGTCAGATGAAATATATTCTCTTTATTTGAATTCTTTGTTATCGGCATATAAAGCATGTCTACTTAAATACAATTTGTTTCATAATTCGATAATATACAATATGGCGATATTTACGAACTGACTATTTTTAACATAGTCACTTCGTAAATATTGGCCAAAATTTCTAAACAGTTCTTCAAAATTATCTTTACGATTTGTTACTGCTAGACCACCATCTTGGATGTCATTCCAACATCACGCGCCGCTTAGCACGTAGACCCATAATATCAGACTAGTTCCTATTTTTTTTAAAAAAAATTGTACGTTTTTTATAATTTTAGTTGCTTAGGAAAAGTTAAAAGCTTCAGAGTAAAGGAGATCTATAAAGTTTAAAATATCAGCAAAGGCAACGAAAATTTTAAATCAGCATTTCCCATTGTTTACAAACCAACAAAGCACATTTCCTGCGTGAAATTGTTGCAACTAAGCGTGCCTAATTGTAAAATGGATTTCCTATAACATCGTAACGCATTCTGGACTGTGGATTAACAGTTTCGAATTAGCACAATGTACACCTAAATAGTCTTTACATAGCCAAAAGATTAAAGTGGACTTTACGGAGGAATGTAAAGGGTTATTATTCGTTGAAGCATAGACAAACAATAACTGTGGAGTCGTATTGTAAGGAAAGCTTCCCAAATGGTTCTTGCGTTATACATGGAACCATCCATTTAAATAATAATGCATGGTCCAATCTGGTTCAAATAATGGCACAAAAGATTAACGTATTAGGCCACGTGATTTCGCTTCATTCTTCATACTCACGTAAGCCAAGAACCACCATCTATTTCGCAGTTTGGTTTACTATATATGAAATAACAGCTTTCGTATTAGAATTGAAATTCAAACGTCTTTTACAGACATTCTTTCTATCTTTTAAAACTCCCGTATATTTTCAATAAAAAAGAAAGATTAATTTAAGGAGCGAAGAATGCATATTTTGATTGAGATCATTTGTTTTTGATGCTTGGATGCTTTTGATGCTTAATACATCGTTTCTGTATTTGTGGGGCGTGCCTCCCTTGAGGGGCGTGATTACCTTACGTGGGGGGCGCGAGCATATCGAAAAGTCGAAAATAACGGATTATTTTTAAAAAATTCGGAAGGAAGCAAAAAAAAAAATTTTTTAAAAATACACATTCTGAATTATAATAATTTTCTTACTAAAAAGATTATGTACCATGTTTTATAAGCATTTTCATGCATTGTCATTCACTTCTAAGCTGTAGTCTGAAAACACTACCAAAATATGCGAAGATAAATTGCTTCTAACACATTTAAATTTGAAACGATGTGTGACAGTTCTATACGCGTTTCTACTAATTTCTTCTGTTCTCTTTAAAACAAAATATTTATTTCAACCAACCTTCATCAAGAAATCAAACGTGATTTATGTAAATGAGGAATATTATATAAATTCGGTTTTCGCGAGTTGAAAGAGAGTGAAGTAAGAGGTTAAGTTAAGCTAAGTGAAGTAAAGTGAAGGAAAGGAAGGGAGTAATTGATTTGTTGACAAGCTGAAGTTGATACGTTTGATGTGTGCTAGTAGAAGTGGTTAGTGAAGATTGAAAAGCAGTGGAATTCAAGGTTACAGAGCGTGGAGCTATCGTCATTTGATCAAGCCAAAGAAAGTTTCCAAAGTTTCCCGTGAAGGATCCGAAGCATTAAGGATTCAGGTATAGTACACTTGTTTAAGTAAAAACTGATTATTAGTGTGCGACGTAGTTATACATGAGCGTATTTAAGCTATCTTAGATTCAGATGAGTGTCTGTAATATCCCCGCATTAGAATATCTCACCTCTGCACTCTACCATTGTTTATATGCCTTAATTAGAATTATGTTGTGTCTGTTTCATAATCATTAATAAGAATTAATAAATTAAATTATATTGAAATAATGTCTATGGATTATTTAGTTCCTCCTACACATCTAGCCGGGTTTACAGATAGACAGGAGGGTTCAGATGTAAGGGGTAACCAGAGGTTACCACAGATTTAATAAAACAATAATTGTACATATGTGTAAAATTATATATGTCAAAGTATTTATAAAAGAATTTTTACTATGCAATATAAATACTATACAGAAGTTAAAAGTCCTGTATTAAAAAATACATCCATACACAACCCCACACATCTCTTCTCCACAATAGTGGACCAGCCTTTCTGAACACATGTGTAGCAAGTTCACGTGTTAAACGAAAGATATAGAAGTCTGCACACAGGTGTGGTTGGTCTATTGTCCACTTGAAGAAGGAAAGCAATAAAAATGTATATATTTATGAACCGGATAACTCGAAGAAGAGGTAGCAAACAAATGGTCATTAAAAGGGTACGTTACAGAGGAGACACGCAGAGATAATATAACACAAAACTTGTAAGCTCCACCCTTTTTACTACAGGGCTGTACATGATAGTGAGTGTTCGAATTGTCGAGAAGTTTCTAAGATAACTTCGAATTATTGTGTGTTGTAGTCTGTCCAACCACAGATTTTACTTCGAGTTATGGAGTGTGCCAAAACTTATTGTTTTAGTTCGAAATATCAAGAGTTTTTCTAGGGACTGAGCATATAATTCGAATTAGCGAGGTTTGAACTATCGAGAGTCGATTGTATTACCATTTTGGCACCTTAAACGAAAAAATGGTGTTTTGCTAAAATTGTCTAAGCAAAAAATATTTTTGTGCACAAAAAAAATATAAAATGAGCTAGGAATTTTTTTCTCAGTGATATTTGGCTTCGTAAATAAGACAAAACAAGAAAATTACATTACATTTCTCAAAAAATAACTCTTGAGATTTTCAGAACATTTTCTTTTACCATTAAAATCATTAATCTTCAAAAGAATAAATCTTCAAAGGTGGGAATTTCTTTAATATTCTCAGCAAAATATATAAACATTTCTTATTTTATCTTCTTAATCGTTTTTTTCTGTGATTCCGTGCGGAAACTACCATAATGCGTTTTTTATTTAAATCGATTTCAGAAAAGCGCTTTATGTTTAGAAATCAAGTGCTTTTAGTTTTTACAGGAATATTTGTGTATTTTTTTTCATTATATTTTTCATTCTTTTAAGTATTTTTATACCGATTTCTCATCAGCATTCAAATACTCTAAAATAATTCCAATCGCAAAAAAGTTCTTTGGCCACTAAACAATAATGTTTTCAGTTTTTTAAATTAAATGTAATTTTTATTATTGTATATTTATTGATCTCATAAGTTTCACTTTGAATTAATTTCCTAAAAATATATCCATTTTCCTATAATGTACCAACAATTGAAATAATACTTCAAGCCATATTCAATAAATCTATCCATAAATAAATGGATGTTTGTATATATATGAAATTGCTTTACTCCAACACCGTTCAACCAAACACTATGAAAGTTGACATGTATATATATTTTTTGTGGAGAAGGCTTTTGTGCTATTCTCTTTGTTTCAGCTCCCCACCAGGTGGCGCTACAGCAAAGCAAGTTCTGAATCACTCCATAAATCGCCAAGCTGTCAACATGGTCGCCAAAAATGATGCCAACTTGACTATAACCAACACTTTGCTATGTTTCCATTAAATCACCATTATAATGTAAGAAACGATGTTGATTGTAAATATCATAAATTTAACATATAATAAATACAACAGGAAGTAATATTAACGTATTAGACATCCAAATATAAATTATTTACACTATTTTAAGCGTTCATTACAAAAAATAATTAAAGGTAATTTTTGCTGAGCAGAGATTAGCTTAGGAAGATGTTTTCAAAAATCGACCCACAAGAGATTTACGAGGCGTTAAATTTTAAAAAAAATCCTTTTTATCAGCTATTAGACCTTTAGACGTAAAATTTAACAAATATAGTTGGGTTTCCTTCAGCTGAGATATGCAAAAAGCAATTTTTTTGCTCCATTTGCAATTCACGTAAAATTAACTCATTAGAAACTTCTTTATCCTTCAATCTGTGCTGTTTCATTTTTCAATTCACCCGTGCAAAGAACGCTAGTATTATATAAAGTATTATATAAAATTAGTATAAAAAATATTATATACCAGCTAGTATTATATAAAAGTTTATGCATTGTACACAAATCTATGCATTTGTTTGCAAGGAAGCAGCCGACGACCCAATTAATTGAATAATAACCGATTTTTTAATAAATATGGCTGAACATAAAGCTACACGAAGACAAACTGACATATATTCAAAAATAAATATTATAAGCCATTATTTACAGTAATGGAAAATGCCCTAATTAAAAACGTGCTATACAGTTCTCCAGATACGGCTCTCTGTAACAGTTGTATTAGATGGGAATCAGACAAAGTCTTTCTGTCTTTTCGCATTCAACACACAAGAAAACTCAAATCTCGACTGACTGACTTCTGAACTCCACTGACCTCTATACAGGCTTAACGTTTCTGGAGGGGTCAATCCCATAGACGTGTCTATAGTTCCTGGGTGATATCATGTATTTTTAACCGAATTTATCACTTAGTGCAATAAAGTCGCCAAACTAACACAACCTAAACCTCTTCTTCTAGGGTTGCCCTAATTACATTTTTCAAGTTCAAGATAGGAAGCAAACTTCGTCTGTAAAGCTCAATTTTCAACAATGACAGCATCACTGCGAGGCAAACAACACACGTGTTTGTGTCAATATCTATTTAAATTTGTTTCTTTTCCAATCAGTTATCAATTACTTCAATTTAAAATGTAATATATCTAACCATCATTAGATAGAAATATTTTAAAAATGCATATGTTTATAGTAATGATTATCAATATTATCGTTAAACTAGCGTTTCCCAAACTGTAGGGTGCGCTCCCAGAGGGACGTAATAATCTCACCAGGGGGGCGCAAGGATATCAAAAAGTTAAAAATAAAAAAATTATTTAAAAAAAATATTAATTTACTGATTGGAAGCAAAAGAAAATACATTCTGACATAATAAATAAAATACATATTTACACTGATATAAGATACCTATAAATGTATCAGTATTGCACTATGTATTTCATTATTTTGATCGATTAATACTAAGTTAATAGGCTTAGTTAATATAAGTTAATTTACCCATGGACTTGTGGTATACAAAATTATACACAAAATTTAATACTTATCTTGATAATTTGTAAGATTTATAATTAAAGTCATATTGTAGCTTTAGCATCAAAGTACATTATTATTGAATTCAATACATTGTTATTGTATGGATGGAGAAGGGAAATTATGATTGAAAATTGGGTCGCAAACACTGAATGTTTGAGAAGCACTGCGTTAAACGCTATTCTCTCACACTTTGCTCTCCTATCAACGCGTAGTTTTAGTGCTACACAAGACTCTACGTAAGAAAAAAAATATATTGGAGACAGTATATTTATTATACATATACAGTACATATTAAAAACGATCAATGTTTTTTCAGATTTTATTAATAAATTATTTCTGAAGGAAATAAAGGTATATATTGCAAACTATTAATTTAACATTTTTATTTAGCTGAAAATTTTTAGTCTTAACTTTTATAAAAGTACTCAAACTTTAATATTTTTAGTTACTTTAAATTATTTGTCTCTTGGAGTTTTCGGGACAAAACTTATATTATGGATTTTAAAGTCTGACTCCATTCAATTTTAAGAATTATTCTTGTACAGAAAGAGCTAAACCCAAAAAGCAAACAGAAAACTCTGAGAATATTAACTTCAGAACTAAATCCGTACTAGTTTTATTATATATATATATATTTGTAAAATAATTAAATTCTCTCTATGGAAGAAACCCTTGAGAAAAAGAAAGCACTTGACAGGGCGTAAAAATTTCGAGGAAAAGGCAGTTAAAGTTTATAAAGTCATAAGTTGCAATCAAAGACAACACTCAGAAAATTTCATGTATAGATGGAACAGCAAAAATTGCATTTTTTCCAACATTTCTTAAGGTACTGTGTAACCTTAAAATAATTATAATTTCACGTTATTCATAAAAAGAAGACTAAATACTTTTGCCTGCGTCTCTAAGCAAAGTTATTTTGAATCATTCTTCCTAAAATGAAATAATTTCTACATTGTATATAAGCAAATAAATATATTATGTATTGTTCATCATGTACGAATACTTTTTAGTACAGTTTACGGGGCTAAATAAGCATTTATTTTAATTTAATTACAATACAGACATATTAAAAGGATAATTTGGTATTACGTGGTTATCTGGGAACAGGCAGTCAATCACCAAATATATCTATCAGTCCCAGACAATGGCAATTATTTTCTATCGCTGTCTGTGTTGTTAACAATATATATACCTAAACCATGCCTTCCTAAACCATTCATCCGATTACGATAAAACTTTGGGGAAGAGTTGGACACATACCAGTGAAGGTTTCTAAAATTGATTCCTAAGGGACTTAAGGGGTGTTAGAGATATATGTTCCCGTTTTTGAACTATTAGACCTACAAACTTGAAATTTAGTGGGTGTGTTCCTTTAAAAGATTACAGGTTCACTACACAAGAGGCTTTACACAAAAATTCAACCCCAAGGGGTGTTACGAGAGCATAAGGGTCGTTAGAGATAAATATTACCGTTTTTGAACCATTAGACGTATAGACTTTAAATTGTGTTGGCATGGTTTTTTTTTGTTGAATATAGATCCGCTAAGAACGGATTTTAGGGAAATCGACTCCTATTGGGGGGGGGGGGAGCTGCTAAGACTTACGTATAAAAAATTTTCGTTTTCGAACTACTACTTACCGTAATGAAAGTTAGAATGCATGCTACTTTTTTCGGATGGAAATTCGCTAAGAAAGGATTTTACGGAAATCAACACCTATGGAAAGGGGGGAGGGAATCTTTTACAGCGTATTTTGATAAAAAAAAATACCCGTTTTCCAACTACTAGACCTACAGTAATGAAATTTGGTATGTATGTTTCTGTTGTTGAATTGAAAGGGTTGGTTGAACAGGTCTTTCAGAAATTGACCCTCAAAGTTGGTTGCTGAAGCTTATGGGTAAAAAAAAAATTCCGTTTTTGATCTATTAGATTTAGACTTTAAATTTGGCAAGGATGTTTATTTTAATGGGAAGAGATCCACTAAAAATGGATTTTGCGGAAATTCACTAGGGAGGAGGCTACGAGAGAGTGAAAGATAATTCTACTTCAATTTTAGAAATTATAATTTGGAAGTTCTGTCTTTTTTAAATCAAAACTTATAAGAATCTTTTTCAATACAATCGAATTCTTAGTGCTAAGATATCAACAATTAATGTATATATAAACAGTACGTGTATATATTAATGTACATACATTAATGTACGTGTATATATTAATGTACATTAATGTATACATACAAAAGTATATGTAACAGTAATGCCCGAGGAAGCGTGAGGATAACGGCTAGTGCTTCAATAAAATTCAACACACGCATAGCTTTTGTTACTCCCATAAAACCATAACTAAGAATAAGTAGCTTTTATTTACGCCTGGCTTGAGTATCATCGCCAAAAGTACCTGCTTGGCGAAATTTACACCTGACTAACGCAATAGTACAAACATTTTTCGCATGATGTTTCTTTGAAACACTTTTACAACATCTATTACTAAGTAAAAATTTAATTGACAAATAAATATTCCGAAATCTGAATGAGAAACACACGTATATCTGTAAAACTTTCTTCTAGAAAATAAATCTTGGATACAACTACAATTATTGGATTCTATAATATATCTGTCCGATAACATCAAATAATCGTAGGAATCTTTTTAAGTAAGAAATATACTATTTTCTCTTCCTGTATGCTTCACGAAGATGAATGACCGATATGTAACTCAGCAAAAGGTTAGCAATTCGTATTTCTGATTTATGACGACTCTGCAAAAGTACTCATACGACACACACACATTTTGATCAGAATTAAAGAGATAACCTTATATTCTTTCCCTCAATTTCTGCACATCAAGCAGAAAATAAAAATAAAAATAAAAAATTGTCCAAGTAAGTCTTAAATTTTCTGAGTCATTAATTCGTTATATTTCATAAAAATGTTCATTCAGTACTTTTTTTAATATTGCGTGTTTTTTTCTAATAATAATAATTTTTTTGAATAATGAATTTTTAAAATAGTCACTATGCAACCCTATTATTGATTATAAATTAATTATAAAAAACAAACAAACGAACATAAAAGAATTAATCAAAGTTATTCCATTTTCTTTGATTATGAAATAAAAGTTTCGTATTGATTAAAGATAATTTAAGGAATAATTTTTGTTAAAGAAATGGATAATTACTTATAAATTCAAAAAGTGTGCAATATTCAACACAAAATGCTGCTAGAAAATAATATAATAACGCATTCTTGTGGTTAATCCAGGGATTATTTACTAAGTGTATTAAATGGAACTAGAATATTCAATTAATTCGTACTTTATTATTGTAATTCTATTTTTTATTTCACATTTCTCAGAATAATTTTTTTATAAAATTTCAAGAATTTCAAACAATCTTCTTTCATATCGTTCATCGTAAATGCAGATTTATTCAAATAGTTTTTCTTTAAAGTAAAATTTTTAATGAACTGTAATGCATAAAATGAATTTGTTCATTAATTAGAATAATTCAATTAGCTTAAAAGGAAAATAATATTTCAGCCCTCAGAGGATACTATTCACCAAAATAAAGCTTTCCACTGGAATCTTTTAAAGTGTACTCTGTTTGATGATTCTAAAATATTTAAGAAACATATTATTCAAAATTATTAAAGTTTTTACCCATACGTATTTAACATGAAAATAAAAAGAAGAAACGAGCCTTACAGTAGTCGTATACGATGTGTAACATCTGACATGTTATCGTGGTAAATTTGCAATAGCAACTTAAATCCTGAAAAAAAATGAATCGAGTATGGTTGGAAATAATTTTCTATGGAATAATTATATCTTTAATGAAAATTTTATTTAATTAACACAAGGAGTAATGCAATTTGTTATCAAAAATATTTATTCTTGTTCAATTTGTGGAAGAGCGGTAATGATAACTAAAATCTGATTCATATACTTGTGATTTCAAAGTATTTAAAAACCGTTGAAAAATAGCGTCAATAACAGTACAACTGTTAGTTGTCCAAACATTTCGACTTGTGTTCATTTCGAGCTTGAGTTCATCATTCAAAAAACCTATGAGTGACTCGGCTTCTAGCAAACTGAAGTTAACTTTAAAATCACCACTCAAAATCATGGGAAGCGAATGATGGTTTTTTTTTTAAAGAGCAGAACCACCTTCGGTATATGGTAAAAGTACAAAATGCGGAAATCTTTAATTTTTTGAACCGTTTGATTCGGAGAAATGTATACGACCACCGAAATCACTGTTTGTCCATTTTCAAATAAGGATTCTACCGCACACATGTCCCCAATATCTTGACTAATAATAACCAGTCCACTTGTTTGACGATAAGTTATATCCATATGTCGAGCCACAACATGTGAGTTTTTCTGTTTACGATAGATCGCAACACCAGCTGCTCTGTGGCCCGGTCGTTTAAATTGTACGCAGCAATTGAAGTCAGGTATCGAAACACGTTCGTCATTATCTAACCACGTCTCTGCCAACATGAGTAACGTACAATTTTGTGAAATAACGTCAAAATCTGTTTGGTGAAGTGACTTGATAAGGTCGAAGTTTCTTGGTGAAGTCTATGCTGGTATGTCCGAATTGGATTTAGAGTCAAGCGCAAACGAAACCGAGTTTTTGAATTAGAATCTTTTGAAATGCTAAATTTAACAATATAAAAAAGGCTGGCAGCTTGATAGCTACTAGAGTTGGAACCCCACGTGGATATATCTTTACAAGATCCAGCTAAAGGACTTAGCTTCTTCTCTGATCCTAAAGTGAGAAAACAAAACAAAAACAAAGATCCCACTGTCTAGACCTCGGAGGGGGGCGGAGCCCCTCCCGAATGAAGGGGAAAAGCAGAACCTTCAATGTGAGGGTAGCGTAGACACCACCAAGCGCGCTGATTGGTCAAATTAAATAGCGCACGCTTTCCCAACTTCCTGTTACACATTTCCGTCCCTTTTCATGAAATCACTCCCACAAATCTCCAGCAACCGAGAGGAAAGATGTTACACATCAAAAATTACATTTTTATTTTGTAAATTTTCTAAAAACTTGTGTTAATGTTTATAAATAAGAAATATTTTTGGCTCGTATGGGTCACAAATGAGAAATACACACAGAGTGAAATTAATACTCAGCTTCTTTTTAAGTTACTGTATTTACTTGAATCTGTGACGCACTATTTTTCCAGAGTTAATGTTACTGAAAATCGGGTGCGGCTTAGAATCGAAGTCAAAACATTTGTTGAATGGGGGGGGGGGATTTGGAGTTTTCACTCCATTCAAAAGAAAAAATTTTACCATCCGTAGTTACTTGGATCAATGACTCATACCACCACGCAGTTTATCGCCAGTATTCAGTGTATCCTAAACATCGTTGTCTGCTCGTATTTAGAAAATTTCTTCTGTATACGCTTTATTTTAATCACCTAAACATCAAAGATTTGGGTAAACTTATCAAGACGAATTCACTATTACGGAAATATAAAAATGGAGGCAATGCTACATGCAGAAAAAATGGAAACAGAACAGCGGCCACTGAAAGTTTGGCGCGGATGAAACAAATATACTACGTCAATGGCGTAAACAAAATGAAATAATTCTTGCTTGTAAATGTTCAACAGTTTTTATTATAATTATTTTACACAATATTCTATAATACATTCTTTTAAAAAATATTGCAAAACAAATGCATTGAATGGCAAGGAAGACGATACTGTGTGGGAAAATGGCGACGCTCCGGCATCAATTCCGAAATTAGTTGTGGCAATGGGAATGACGAATCATTTTCGAAACATGGCACTGATGGTTATTGTAATTACAAGTTCATGTACTTATTTGAATTCTTTTATATGATGTTGGTAAAGTAAATTAATTATCAACTTATTATTTTTCATTAAAAAATTTTTTTAAAAAAATTCTTAAGTTTTGGATATTAATGAATAATTTTATTTTTCTCAAAAAAAAGTTGAAAATCGGTGTGCGGTTTAGAATTGATGACAACATTTTTGCACAAAAACGTTTCGGGAATTTCAGGTTGCCACCTGGAATCCATGGTAGCATAGATTCGAGTAAATACGGAATATCTCGAGGAATAAGAAACACCTTTAATAAACTCAATATCATGTGAACAGCAGTGCTTATCAAGCTTTCAATATTTGCGACCCAAGATTCAGTCATAATTTTCATCACGCCCCCCTCTATACAATAAAAATGAATTGAATTAAATAATACTATACTTCGGCGATAATCCTACAACACGACTTTAACCTCATAAGTGTCACCGGCGTATGTAAAAGTTTCGCTCAACTAGTGAGCTGATTGCCCCGAACGTATATATACGTCTTTCCGAAGTATGATCTTTTATGAACTGCTCTCCATAAAATTATTTCGAAGGCTTTGGAATGCAATAAAATCACCTTGACAGTGTTTGTGCAGGATTGACTTCTTTCAGAGGATTTGCTTTTATTCCTTTTCTAGGCCACACTCTTCCCAAAACACCAAATATGCTCGCCTACGAGTTAAACGATGTCATTGGGGAGATCACGTAATTTTTAATCGGCATTTGAGGAATTATTATATATTCACACAAATTATCAAGAGAAGTGTTAATTTTTGCATATAATTTTATATATGAAAAGCTCATTGGGTCACTGGTAATTAATGAACTTGTTCTTTACTTAGAATTGTTAAATTAATTACAAAATATACTGCGCAGCAATTATATATTTTTAAGTGTGTTATATCAGTATAAACATGTATTTTATTTTTTATCATGTCGGAGTGTACATATTTTGTTTGTTTACTTTCAGAAAATTAATAACTATTTTTAAATAATCTTTTGTTTTTGAATTTTCAATATGCCAGTGCCCCCCTCGCAGGGTCGTTACGTCCCCCACAGTTTGAAAAACACTGGTGTACAGAAAAATGAAAGAAATGTATGTTGTTAATTTTACTTAGATCTTATTTTAAATTCGAAATATTTCATACCCATATTTTTTTTTCCTACAGCTAATACTTTACATAATGTTTGTGTCTGGTTCAAAGTTAATTTTAAATAGTATTCAAACTATTTTTCTCTTACTTCTTGCATTACCAAGAATACATTTAATACCTCTCCTTTAATACCTATCTCCTTTTGCATATATTTCTTTTTGAAACATTGCCAATAAAAGTAGCTGCTGTTTTCGACACTTTATCAATGCAATGCATTCAAGTTTCTGAATAAATAAAGTAAAATATTTAAAGCAACTGACAACATAAAAAGAACTTTTTTCTTTTTTTAAAAAGATTATACAACCTCATTTGAACAGTAGGTGAAATACAAGAACCCATATATAAGTTGAAAGAAATAAAAAAGTATGTGGAATCTAAATCCTGAAGAAGAAAATTGAAAGAATCAGAAATCCCGGAGCTGCCCATGTTTTACAAATTTGAAAACATGAATGCATTTCGTACAAAAGAACATACTTTTTACCTTTAAAGACAGTAATACAGCTGATACAAATCCTCCAACTTAAAATTCTTACGCAATTCTTCCGAGAATGTATCGGAATACCTAATTTGAAAAAGTGCCTACGTATGTTGAAACTCTGAAGAATGAAAAGGAAATGGTTAAGAAGTCCAAAAAACAAAGTTTTTAAATAAATTCTTATTCTTCGTTTGATTTAATCTGTTTATGCTATAGTGAATTTATTTTGAACAGATGAAAATTTTCGAAACGAATAAAGTACTGTAAAGTCCAGAAAATTTGGCAATCCAGATAACTCGGCCACACCCATCTGAGTCGAAAAACCCTAAGTACATATCCTATAAATGCTTCTCATTCTTTTGTCTGGTGTCGCCCGCCACTTCAATAAAATACAGGAAAATGATGAAGAAGTTAACTTTGAGGGCACAGTACGAACTCCTAAAATATCGCATAATGAGGTCAAAATTGAAAGACTATCGAAAATGATTTTCAGTATTCCAAACAACACTGTGCGTCGGTAATGAACTTACTGTTCCTTCATCATCTTCGTGTATCAAAACGCAGAGTGCAGAACATTACGCTTTTCTTTTAAAAAGTAGCCTAGTTTAGAAAGTCGGCTTATTAATTTTCATTATAGACAACTTTATGCCTTCATGAAGTATTTTTCTGATCAGTGTCTGTGATCAGGTAAATTACTGTATAATGTGTATTCTTATCGATATCAGCGTTTCTCAAACTGTGGGGTGCGCCCACTAGGGAAAAAACAAAAAAATATTCCTTTATAAAAAATTATTAATTTACAGAAAGAAAATAAAGCAAAACACATGCTGACATAATAAAAAATAAAATACACATTTACACTAATAGAATACACTTCTAAATGTATCAGTACTTTACAATGTATTTGATAATTTATCAGTAATAAATTAAGAACAATTTTAATAATTACCAGTACAGCCACATGGGTTTGTCATATATAAAGTTATATACAAAATGTAATACTTATCTTTATAATATGTACGGTTTATAATTTAAGTCTTATTATTGTTTTAGTGTGAAAGCATATTGTTATCGATTTCAGTACTTTGTTAACGTTTGGGGAGGCGCGTTGAAAATTAGGATTTAAAATTGGGTCGCAAATATTGAAAGTTTGAGAAGAACTGCTCTGTGCCTTCATAAAGTACGTTCTATTTCTTCGTTTAAGCGTATTTAGGTAGTTTATTTTCTGTTGTATTGTTATGTAAACAATACATACAAGTACAGTACAATATTTTCTGAGGAATCACGCGTAATTATTCATATCAATCCCAGTCTCGATAACCCGCATTTTGACAAACTCGGCCACCCTTCGGACCATATTAGGCGGAGATTTGGGGACTCTACTGCATTGAAGTTATATCGAGTGGAACAAAAAAATGAAGTTACTTGCTAAATAAAGGGTGATTCTAAATGTTTTAACTTTTAAGGGATGCTATAAAAACCATGTGAAGGTAATTTATTATGCAATATTATTTGAAGGGCTTGGAAGCTAATGAATACTTTGACCCAAAAACAGGAAATCCAAATGCAGTGCAGCGTATTCTATCACATAAGTTATCTATTTCCTATGTTGAATTCATATTCATTTACGAATGTGTTTAAGAATATGATTTGTACTCCTTGATTCATTGTCTTATAAAATCTAACGATGTATCTTTAGATGAAACTAACGATGGAAAACTGGCCAACTTTTGCCATTGTTTTAACAGTAACATTGTTACAACAATGGAGACGAATCTAAGTTGGCGTCGAAAACTGGTATTTAATTTAATTTAATTAATGAATTAATATTTTAAACACTGTATTAACATGAAGTGTCACCCACTACAAATTTTAAAAAAATATTTAAACTTGATTGGATGAATTGAAAGTATTTTATTAACGATTGAAAATTTGAGCAAGATATATGTATAAATAAATGAATATATATATATAGAAAGAGAGTGAGCTAATAGTAGGAATTGAATTAGATATCATTGAGTATGTAAAATAATTGTTCCTCTTAAAAGCGATTAATTAAAACAAACTAAAGTGTACAATTTTTGAAATTATTTCCGGTGATTATTTTCTTTTACTTGGTTCAGAAGTTACGATTAATAAAGCATAAAACACACACACACACACACATAAAAATTTCAAAATGCTTCATTAATTAATTTCATTTAATAATCAGTCATTCCTAACAATTCTATCGAGTGCATTGTGTTCTAACATGTCCTTCATTTATCTTACTTTTTTCCCCAAAAATTAAAAGAATGTAGTTTTAAAAAAAAACGCGCACAGAGTCCTTTTTTCACCTTATGAACTTTTTAGATTAGATAAAAAAAAAGAAGGATGGTTGCCAATACAATTTCCTTAAAAATTACTTTTCCAATCTGATAAAAATCTGCAGGAAAGCGAACAATTGAGTTTCCTTCCCTTTTTTAACTTTGATCATTCTTTTGCGGTTGACACAACTTCATTAAGTTGATGATTCTTGGCTGAAAAAAGTCGGATATGTATATTGTTCTACTGGATTTTTTCGATTTTGAAAAAAAAAAAAACATTTTTACCGGTTTTACTTTCAGGATATCTTTTTTCCCCTCCCCTTTTAAGGGAAAAAATCAGTTCAATTAAAAGAGTCGGCAACTTGAAGTAAAGTGAAGGAATTCTGTGTCTGTGACGGATAAAGATAAAATTTAAAAGTTGATGGAAAATAAATATATAGATGAAGATGGATTTGACATATTCTTCAAAGTTATTTTGCCATTTTTTTTCAATACACGTCTTGTATAGGCGTTTATTCAAAAACATAGAAAATGCTGTTGTCTGATATTTACAATAAGTTGCATATGATCTAACTTAAAAAAATATTTTTTATTACAAAGAAATAGAAGAAATCTAAGAGAACATTTAAGTAAAAAATTGTAGTTTTATGTTAAATTCAGATTTAGCTCAACGAAGTTAAAAAATGAATAAAACTCATTTCTAATGTTTTAAGTTCTCTGTATAAAAAGCTTCTACAGCTCCAACTTCTAATACTTGTTAGTAAATTATGAAGTTCAGTATTATTTTTAATTATTTGCGATTCGCCATAAGCGTACATTCTATATATTATAAATCTATCCAGCCAAAATATATTCATTTCATTTTCCGATCACTTTTCAGTGTACTAATATAGTTATAAGGACTTGTAAATAGATAATTTGAATAAAAGCAGTCTTATTTATACAGGATGGTTCCGAATTCATGGTACAAACTTTAAAGGTAGGTACAGGACAATGTAACAATCCTTTATTGCGTAGGAATGTATAGACACAAGTGACTCGGTGAGGCATAAACACAAAAAATAGGAGACGAAGGGAAAGACAAATGGTTTGTTGAAAGTGTCGTTGACAATTGCATTGTTTACAATGATGTTCGCGCGCGCGCACGTAACTATTTAGCACATGAGCTACGAAGTCCAGCTACCGAACACATTGCTACCACCCACTGGCATTCGAAGACAGTCTACCGGATTCAAAGCTTGTACTTGGTGAAAATGGAAGAGGTGTAAGCGGTTTTCGTTTAACGCTTCATACAGTCTGATGACTTACACTTACCTATTAAACAACAGTTCTTGTACTTGACTTGGTTTTACCAGCCACAACGTCCAAGATACGTTCTTCCAGGCTTGGACTGGGTGTGCCTTTTCGTCGACCAGCAACATTGGTGACATGGAACGAAAATGTTTCACTAAGTTGACGATGTAACGGCTGGAAAGTTCTGTGATCCGGCATTCGTCGATCAGGATACTGCGTGTGATACATTCGTAGCGCAGCTCTGTCATTACCATTTGCACTGCCGTATACGTAATGCATGCCTGCATTTTCGGCATACGTAAAGTCCATCATAGTAGATGTCAGTACAATTGCAAATGGTGCTTTCCCCTACTGAGATGCAACATTTTAAACGGCGGCCAGACACCTACTGCCCCTACCGGTAACGTTATCTACCTATAACTCCATTTCTCTTTTCTTTTATTTCCCCTGTTTGTGCTTCACCATGTCACATGTGCCCATACATTTCAAATAGGTGTCCAAGTGAGGGTCAATTGTAGAGCTATGGACAATAAAGATTAAACTGAAATTTTGGGGGGATTGAATATACTAAAGTCTCCTTCAGTGCAACAATTATTTATTAATTAAAGTTAATTTTCACAAAGACTACTTATCATTAACAAAAATGATGGGCAAAGAACATGAATGGTTTTTTCATATCAACCACGTTATCTCCTCACCCAGCCTCTACTAAAGAAGGGTGGTCGCTAGAGGGCACTTCTGCAGCTTAGAACAGTTAGTTAGAGTTGTTATAAGAGGAGAGATTGCAACTGGGGTGTAAAACTCAAAGGATTACTTGAGCCAAATAAACAAGGTTTAACCTAAAGTAGGCCGCAAGAGACATACAAATAAAAAAAAATATTGCTTTCCTTTTTACATTTCCACAAAGAAGCTACAAAATACTTAACTAGGTACAATAAGATTTATAGAGTACTCCGACGTTTCTCAAACTGTGGGGCGTGATCATATCGATAAGTCGAAAATAAAATATTTAAAATAATTATAAATTTAGTAAAAGGAAGCAAAAAAAAATACATTCTGACATGATAAAAATAAATACACATTCATACTGATATAGCATACATATAAATATATCAGTATTGCATAACTATTTGATAATTAATTTACCAGGACTAAATAAAAAAAACAAGTTTAGTAATTACTAGTGACTTCCATGGGCTTGTCATATACAAAATTAAATACTTATCTAGATAACTTGTACTGTTTATTATTAAAGTCGTTTTGTAGCTTTATCGTCAAAATACACTGCTATTGTATTCAATACTTTGCTATTTTAAGAGTAGACAATGACTAATAACTAGAAAATAATGACTGAAAATTGGGTCGCCAATATTGAAAGTTTGAGAAGCATTGGAGTACTCTCTGTCTAGGAATGAAGTTTCGACTTAACACTATTAGCATAACAAAATCAAGGATCCCCATGCGCAACCTGTCGAAATGAACAAAATGGTGTCTATTAACTCCTTAAGTGATCAATTATTTTGACCGAAATTTTCCAAAAAAGTCACATTTTTTATTGCATATAACTAAGCATAATACGTGACAGAATACGAAAGAATTTTATTTTAATTTTCAGTTTTAAGTTTCACACTATTTTTATGTTATATTTTTGGAACACAAAAATCCCTATATAAATGTTTGCTTTTTATAAGTACACTCTGCGTCCTATGAAGAATGTTTCATATATCTGAAAATACCTCATACTTACAAAAAAATTCCATGTGTTCTTACCTCTTTTTCAAACGGTTGAGGATTTTGTGCGTGCGAGTGCATATATATCTGCACGCACAACTTGAAGCATGGTGTAATACTAAGTCTTTATATTGAACTGGGAACAGATATAATATCGGCTTTTTTTGGGGATTATCTCTTCATTTTCATTTCTTCTCGAGAAACTAATTAATGCACTACCTTGCCAATCGAATATTTTCAGGATGAATAAATTTCTGCCTTCACCACAAAGAAAGGCCCGGATGAGAAGTATTTCAGTACCATGGACAAACTGTATCTTTTAAAACGCACACACACAGATTAGCACTAATAATTTCACTATAACACTTAAAAACAAATGCAAATCAAAGACAGAAAGAAGAAAATATCAGTGCCGTACAACGTGCGGGCAAATTAATCGTGGCTAGCTTTTGGTAGCCTGTACTCCGTACGGGCAAACCGGTTAAAAGATGAAAATCAACATTTTGATGAAATAAAAATTCTTCATGCATTCATCTAGATTCTAGATTCTAAAATATAGCGAATTACATATAAAATGATGTTGTTCTTTAACTCTTCATCAATAAATATGCTGAATTTAATTGCAAATAAATTACTGTAAATAATATCATACGATATGTCCATTCAAACGCAAGCAAATCCGGCGCATTTTTTATTAAGACGTACTTGACTTGTGTTTTATTTAGGCATTTATAATTAAAATTCTGTAGAATATATTCCAAATAGTTTTGGTATTTTTATAGAAACCAAACGGTAATAAAACTTATATTTCATATAGTTTTTAATTTCTTAAATTAAAAATATTTATAGAATAACTTTAATCATCAAATTAATAACTATTCTGCTCTATAGTATATCTGGTATTCGCATTAAAGTATCAAAACGCATGTTGTATTTTTCCAAACACGAATTTATCTTTCTAGAACTAAAACTGAGTTTTTTTCTTTGTTAATATATAAATAAAATATCACTGACTAAAAATAATACTTCGGGAGGGGGGAACACTTTTTATTAATAATTAATGTTTTTTGAATATCAAATTCAGATTCCATAAATCCATGATACTTTAGCAAAACGGCAAGTCCATTAATGCACATATAATAGAATAAAAAAAGAACTTCATGACTGATGTTTATTTATTCATATGAAGTATGTGGTATTTACACGCAAATGTAAGGTTAAAAAACACTTACCTCTAATTCAGTATTTGAAATTACATTTATTCGTTACATTTTCCATTAGTTCAAAACCGGAGATCTTTGATATAATTGCTTAGAAACATAATCGAAGTAAACAAAAACATAGCAATGCTACATAGGGTATGCTTGATAATTTTCAATTATAGTACGTTAGAGTTCCCGGTTTAAAATTCAACATTTGTATTACCTTTTCCTTTCTTATTTAGCTATAAAATCTGCAGGAGATTAACTCTAAAAAATACAACTATTGTAAAGTATTGCCTTTTAAGGGGACACAATACGATTCAATTGATAAAAATCGGTCAAAAAATCAAATCTAATTGTTTTAGGTTAAATTATTTTTATATACTTTTCTACAAACTCACAAAATTTGAAAGCTCTAAGTTTACAAAATTCAGATTTGTTATAAATTTACATTTGTTTTTATTCACATCCCAATGGCAAATCTAAACTTCAAACCGTGACTTATCTCGGGAAGATAAAATAACTAGTTTGTCTTCATTTAAAATGCTAAGGCCTTTTTTCTATTGTGACTAATACTTGGAAATTTTTCATTTATTGCTAATAGTACATGGAATAAAAGTTGGTATGTTTTATTTAAATAAAAACAATACTTATTTTTTTAAAAAAATAATTCAATTTAGAATTTACAAATTTTTTAAGGAATTTTCAATAAGCATTGATAAGAAGAAGTATTGTACAAATACCAAACATGTTATTGCAAAACCCATTCCAACTTCTATTATACATTGTTTGACGTAATTATAAATAAAATTTCATATATATACGTTAATTTTTGTAGGAGGAGTAGCATTTTAAAAAATCATAAAATTCAAGTTTTCCCATTTAAAACATTAAATGGTTAGCATTTATTAAATTTTGTGCACCAAATCTGTTTTACATCATACATACACATAGGAGGCCACCAAAAAAAATTATGAGAATAAAATTAAATTTAAAAACTTTGTGTAAATCGCACCATGTGTGTTAAATATTTCGTATAAAAGGAACGTATCCATAAAATAATATTTTAATAAAATCTATGCAACAATTTAATTCCAGTTATAGAAGTTTCACTTGCAAAAATTAGTTTGTAATAATGATCTCCCATATTTACTTTTTAAAAAAATTAAGAACAAATAAAAAAAATGCATTTCTCTATCTCATATTGTACAATATAGCAGGAAAACATTTTGATATTTCATATTACAGCATTCCTTATAATACTTGAACTTCTTTATCTTTAGACAAAAGCATTGTGATGCAGTAAAAAAAAATGGATCATTATTGGTGTCTCCAGAAATCGAGAGAGTTCCCAAAGAACTCTCCTAAGACATTAGGAAACCAACGCTATAAACGTAAGGGATGGATTTTTTTGTTATTCTCTTTCTTCAGATTATTATTTCTCTTATTTCTTGAGAATAAAAAAAGTAATAATATGATCTCTGCAAAAGTAGACCATTCGGCGAAAAAGATCTATTTCCAAGATTTATCATACCGAGGTATACTTATATGATATTTCTCCACCCTGTAATGCTTTTCACAAAACTATGTCTTTCTGGTACTGTCAATGATAAAGGCAAAACAATGTTGTGATTGTTATAAGCCTTAACTAACGTTCTCTTGTCAATGAATAATTTAATGTATGCAACGAAAGAAGAAGTTTTTATTGTTCTTAATTTTATCATATTGGTTTGGATTTTTATTGTAAATATTAATTGTGGAATATAATTAATCTATTATCAGGGGCGTCTTAAGAATTCTTGAGGCCCTGGGCTCAGACACATTTTACTATTTTTTTGTGCCTTGGGCCCCTATGCAAAAGTAGGCCCTTACGGGGAACCTTAAAAGTAGATAGTATATACCAGGGATCGGCAACCTTTTAACTGTGGCGTGCCAAACCTATCTACCAATATGATTCAGCGTTCCACACAGTAGGACATTTTTTTAAATAATTCTATTCCCGCGATAATACATGCAGAATTGAAGAATAGAAATCAATAATATAGATATTGACAGTTTTATTTGATATTAATTTTACATCATTTAAAGATATTTCTTAGAAGAAAAATAAACAGCATAAAATATAACTGGTTCTTCAAAAATAAAAAAATAATAAAATTGAACATGTGGTATACATTTCTAAGCATAATTATTAAAATAAGAAATAGACAACATGAAATTGAAGTACTTCCTTTCAATATAGTTGTCGTGAATTATACCCTCCCCTCAGATTATCATCTCCACGTCTACCGTTTAAAGTTTCTGGACGTGTAGGCGGATTAGAGAAATCAAGAGACATATTTGTAAATCACTATATTTATTGATGTTTATTAATCACAGGAAGGTTACAACCTCACGATTCAAATTTAAGAGAAATAAAACACAGTGGAATTTGAGAAGGAGTTACTACTAGCGGAACTACGGAATCGCGACTGAATCCACGAAAGATCAAACACGTACAATTACAGCTAAAACACGTACACGTATTCACAAATTTCTAAATCACTAACCTTATCCTTGTAACATCGGCGGTTCTGTCGTGGTGAGGAATTCTTTACTGGTTGAATAGGATAGTAGACAAGGATTCCCACACGGTAATACGGAATCTTTTCTAATTTCAATCTACTGCTCTCCAGCGTAGCTTGTCACGTTACTGCTATCCAATACTGTTAACAACTGCGTGTTGATCTACCGATGCTTCAATTCATTTGACTTCACCTTTCTAACTCTTCACTTTACTTGTTTGATAACTCGCTAAACCCGAACTTATATAATATATCTCATTTGCATAAATCACGCTTTTGCTCCCGGTGGAGATTAGTTGAAATAAATAATTTCCATCCACTGAAAAATTAAGAAATATGGAGAGTAATGCTGAGTGCCACTCAAAATTGCCCCACGTGCCACAGGTTGCCAACTCCTGGCACATCGACCATACATGGTAAATATTCATACAAATGTATAAGAAATTATTATTCCTTCTTCCCTCTAACCCGGCTAGATGTGTAGGAGGAACTAAATGATCAGATGACAGGATGAACTCAAACTATTTATTTATCTCTACATTCAACACAGACACCAATAACATTCTAATTAACATAAATTGGATCAATCAGAGGACTAAGGTGAGGCAAGATACCGATAGGACAATATATACGATCATGAGAATCTATCCATACGATAACTTAAACAAAGCTTCATTTAAGAAGATTGATAACGATTTAACTCTCTAACTTATATTTAAACAAATATTACAGTACTTGAATTATTGCAATCCTTTAAACTATTCAATGTGACTTTGAACACTAAAAGTTGACTTATGCCTTTCTTCGAGATTCCAACTGCACGTGTCGTACACCGTTTACATACTACTGCTCGACTGCTAGCTTCTCATTAATTCACTTCACATCCGAGCTATCCTCACTTCACTAATCTTCAATTCTCACTTCACTAACTTTCAATCATTACTTCACTAACTCTTAAAACTCGCGAATACAGAATATATATACATATATTAAACTTAATTTGCATAATCACGTTTTCCTGTCCTTGGTGAAAGTTGGTTGAAAGAATGCTTGCCCTAAGGAATCCACAAGGAGTAAGTGAGAGGAACCGAATAGATCCATCACAAATGTCAATCTAAAACAAATAAATGTGCGTTACTCAAAATTTGCAAATCGACTCTACCAGCTGCTACCCTTCGATTAATTGAGTAATGAGATACTTTATGGTTTTAGGCCTAGGTCTTTACATGGACGATGGGCATGACAACATAATGCAATTATGCCTCTGTTACAGTTGGCGTGTAGTTCAAAATTCCCAGTTTTTCAAAGAATATGTCCGTGGATAACACTTGACGATCAAAATCATTATTTAGATCACGATTTATTTGAGTATGAGTCAAGAACGAGACGTGGCCCTCTTCGAATCCGAGGCTCTGAACCTGGGCCCAGGTGGCCCATGCCTTAAGACGTCCCTGTCTATTATACATAAAATTATTAATTGCATATATACACTCATGGCCAAAAAAATTAGTGCACCTTGTTTATTTGGCCCAAGTAGAGCCTTTGAGTTTGACACCCTTAATCAAAACTAAACAAAAGTTTTCCAAAAAAAGTTAGGAAACATGTTACAGTCAGGATTAAAACTGTCTGTGTCTAAACTGTGAAAATCTTCTTTCATGCGAGTTTCTAGAACTACCTAATGGATTCTAACTCGGCATAGCAAAGTGGCATTAGTTTTCGCACATTGTTGCACAGTTTTGACGCCTTTTTTCACCTTCTTTTTTGTACTCTTATTTTTCTCTTGCCTTAAGGTCTACCTCTTTTGCGGCAGAAATCAAAGTCATTAACGATATTTACTCTCGACTCAAAATGCTAAGGGAAGCAGAATTTGGAGAAGTTGAAATATCCTCTTTGCGTAGCTTTCTTTCATGATTTTTTTCTATACTTTTTATCTCTTTATTTAGTGTGCAAGAAAGTTATTATACTAGAAAATGAAATCTGAAAAGAGAGTAGAAAATTTCTTTGTAACTTTTTGCTCCTTATTTGAGTGCAGTTCCTTTTAAAGTTACGGAAGTTGAAAAATAATAAAAATAAAACAAATAAAACTTTCCTATAGGTTTCTTTTCCTAGAAGCATTTTTTACATTTTCTTTAAGATTAAATTTTGACTTAGATGCAAAATAATAGCGGTTTTTAGGTTCGTGGTTACATTAATAATGTTGAAATCGATACAGATGTGAACTTTTTAAAAACATACTTTAGTGTGTTTAAAAAAAGAGTTGTTTCAGAAATAAAAGTTACAAGTCACAATGCCAAATTTTATGTAATTTTAGAAGAATGTTAGATAGTTGTTAATAGTTTTAGCATGTTACCTGTTTTTACAATGTATCAATATTTTCTGCTTGTAATGATAAGTTTAGTAATAGCTTAAAAATTTTTTGTTTTATTTTCATATATTTATTTTTTGTACTAAAATATATAAAAAGATTATCTAAATTAAATTTACCAATACTACTTCGAATAATTTTAAACAAATTTTATTCAACATTTTAAACAGTTTTATATTCTGCTTCACATAAATAACATATCGAAATGTCTCCAGATGCTGAAAAAGCAACTTCACATAAATATGGAAAAGGCAAGACGTGTATTTCAGATCTTTTTCTGTTAAAACCGGATACACAGGTTGCCTTTGTAACCAAAATGATGTTTAAGTAAACTCCTTGTATATACGTTTCTTTTTAAAGAATCCTTCTGAAAAATAGTCATCTGTAACGAAGTGTAGTTTGTTCCCATATTTTAAGTAGAAGTTAGAGAATTCTTTACGCCCGTCCGAGATAAATACGAGCTTGTATAAGTTATCGTTGAAATATATTTAAATGATCGTATATAATATCCCCACGCTATCTTGTCTCACCTCAGTCCTCTAAGTGTTGATCAAATTTATCTTAATTGGATCATTATTGTGACAAAAAAGCAATTGAAGTGAGTCATGTCATCTGATCAATTAGTTCCTCCCACACATCTAGCCGGCTTATAGGGAAGAAGGAATATATAAATTCCTTACAAAGAGTAACGTCATGAAAAGGGACTGATTGAAAAATGTTACATCTGTTGATGTTGAAAGTTCTCACAATGGGCTGGTGTTTTAGTTTGGAACGTGGGATTCAAGTTCAGGTATGTCCTCGTCAGTTGACCACAGTTCAAAAGGGAGTCCATCACAAAAAGCCTTCATGTAATAATCAACTACCGACAACGTTTCTGAGTCAAAATTTCTTTTCTACATTATCCAACATTCATCTCAGCGTTGTTTGTTACTAAGTTAAAAATAACTTTTTTTGCAGAATGTTCAACCCTGGAAAATAAATTTCTGTTCCGAGAAAACAGAAATAAAATATAGCTTTTTATTTGAATTGCTTTCGTTTACAAAAAAAAAAAAAAAAAAAAACTTAAAAAAAAACATTCTAGGCGTTTGCTTTTTGATGAAATTTTTATACGGAGTTTGTTTTTTTATAAATGGACCATGAAACTTTTGAAACGTGAATGCACGCTATTCGGAAATTGTGATTGCTTGAGTCACGTGTTCTTTCTTTTCATTTTTCTGAATACATAATATAAAATCTATTATATTATTTGTTTTAATATTCTTCGCAAGTCTTATGTAAACGTATTAGTTTATTATTTGTTGTTGGTTTACTATTTAATATTTACCCTAATGTGAAATTTTTTCGATGTGTCATAAAAATCATACGGAATTAGTAAATATTTCAACTGATAATGTTTGCGAACATTGTTTATACTTGGAATATATTCTTAAGTAAAATTTGTTTGCCCTTTGTGTTAAATCAGTGAATTATTTCTGAAGACTAAGAAAAAACACCCCTCTAATCAGATCAATTTCAACAAGTAATATGTAAAAGAAAAATTTAAGTCAATTCCTACTGTGAATGGATGAATAGAAATTTTTTTATTAACGATTGAAAATTTGAACGATATATGTAAATATAGGGAGGGAGTGAACTAATAGTAGGAATTCAAAAAAAGAGCACGATTTGCCTGCATTGTTGTAACAAAGCACGTCTGGTTTAGATAGTTTGGCTGAAAAACCGGTTTTCGACGCTAACTTTTGTCATCGTTTTAACATTGTTACAAAAATGGAGACGAATCTAAGTTGGCGTCGAAAACCGATAATTAATTTAATTAAATTAGTGAATTAGTTCTTGAAAAATTGTATTAACATCAAAAGTCATCCCATACAAGCTTCAAAAATAATTATTTTAACTTGATTGGCAATAGAAAGTATTTTATTAACGATTGAAAATTTTAACAAGATAAATACATATAAAAATAAATATATAGAGAGAGTAAGCTAATAGTAAGAATTGAAAACAAAACATTATTTCGTTATTTTGAACTGGTCATCCAAAATCCAGTAACTAGAAATATCAAGTATTAAAGTTTATTAAAGAAATAAAACTTACAGAAAAAGGGTGAAATGATTGAAAATACTACGAGCTAAAATTTTTGAAAAATAATAATAAAATTATCACTTAAAAATAAAAATTGAAAAGGATCCAATAGAACATCAGCCTGTTCATTCCGTGTGGTAGACGTGTTTATAATAACGATACAAAACGCGATTTAGCCACTTGTTATAAAAATTCCAATGTTCAAATTTAATTTGTTTACAAGATCTCACAAGCAAATTAATAAGCTTAATATCATAGGAGCATAAAGAATGAAAAAAAAAAGTTTTATATAGTAAGCTGAAGTTATTAATGCGGTACCTGACTGTAATTCTACAATAACTTTTATTGATAGGAAAATATGTAAACACAGAATAAGGGGGATTAATATTAATTATTTTATGAATAGAACGTTTCGTGTTAATATTGTATTTTATTTTTCTCCTTCTATTTACCTTTGTTACATATATAAACTCTGACACAAAAAAATATATGCACCCAGACGTAAACGAACCACTATCACAAAACTTAACATGTGTGTAGTGTAAAGGCATAAGCAAATTATTACAAATGTAGAACAAATTATTTTACTAAGAAGATATGGCACGAAAAAGTTTACAAATCAGTAGGTAGTCAATCAGTGCTTCTCAAACTTTCAATGTTT
Source organism: Trichonephila clavata (assembly GCA_019973975.1). NCBI lineage: Eukaryota > Metazoa > Arthropoda > Arachnida > Araneae > Nephilidae > Trichonephila > Trichonephila clavata. Next base: position 5,819 of record BMAO01026421.1, on the reverse strand, counting down.
GCGACCCAATATTAAATCATAATTTTTATCGCACCCCCCTTCCTTACAATAAGAATGCATTGAATTCAATAATACTATACTTTGATTCTAAAGTTACAATACGACTTTAACCTTTTTTAGTGCCACCAGAGTATATAAACTCAGCCAAAGCATTCATTTTCTGGACGTATATATACGTCTTTCCAAAGTACGATCTTTTCTGTGCACTGCAATCCATAAAATTATTCCGAACACTTTTGAATGAGATAAAAGGACCTTGACAGTTTTTGTGAAGGATTTACTTATTTTAGAGGATTTGCTTATTTATTCCTCCCCCCTCCCCAAATACATTACATACGCATGCCTACATGGAAAATGGTTAGCATGCGGAGCAAATTGCGTAGCTTTTTATCAGCAGTTGAGGGATTAATTATAAACCGTACACATTATTCAGATAAGTGTTAATTTTTTTTAACATAATTTTATATATGAGAAGCACATGGGGTCACTGGTAACTAATAAGCTTGTTCTAATAGTTTTGTTAATTATGAAATACGTTGTGCAGTACTAATATATTTAAAAGCTTATTATACGAGTGTACATATGTATTTTATTTTTTATTATGTCAGAACGTATTTTGTTTGTTTACTTTCAGTTATTATAATTTTTAAATAGCTATTTGTTTACAACTTTTCAATATTCTCGCGCCATTCGAAGTGTTATCTCGCCCCCACCCCCCAAAGGGACGCGCCCCACAGTTTCAGAAACGCTGTAGTAAATCCACTTCTGGCAGCTATGCAAGCCGAAACAAGGCGTGTCATTGAATGAGTGAGGTCCCCTATGACCTCCTGTGTAAGATCATGACATATTCTTTGAAACTGGGCAGTTAATTCACTAGTATTCTGGAAAAGCTGAAAAAGCCTTCTTAGCACGTCCCAGTTGTTCTCTATTGGTGAGATGTCTATAGACCTGGAAGGCCACAGGAGTACTTCATAACCTTGAAGACACTGTTGAGAGAGAGAGTTGCGCAGTTTGTGGACGAGCGTTGTCTTTCTGATAAATGGCACCTGGGTGACTTGATAGCACAAACAGTACAAGCGGCGATAAATCTCGTCCACCTAACTGCATGCCATAAAAGTATGTTAAATGACCGCTAGAGGTCATCGTGTGCGCTAACAAATAGCTCCTCACATTGTTATCTCTTGTGTAATCGCCGTATGCCCTTTGACAAAAAATGCCTCCTCCGACCGGGGGCCTAGCAGCCGACGCACACGTATCCGCTGGTAATCATTATTGAGAATGACTGGGGATTCATTTCTGAAGATTACACACTTTCAGTCACACTCCAGCTTGCTTAATGTCAGTAAAATTCCAATCGACATTACTTACAATTTGGAGTCAGTGTAAGTAAGCGCTTCTCAAACTGTGGGGCGCGCCCTCCTATGGGGGCGTGATAACTCTACGAGGAGGCGCAAACATATTGAAAAGTTGAAAACAAAATGTTATTTAAAAAGAAATTATTAATTTACTGAAATTAAACACACAAAATGCGTTCTGACATAATAAAAAATACAATTAACATTTAGTCTGATATAATACACTCATAAATGTATCAGCACTGCCCAACGTATTTTATAATTAATTTAACAATACGAAGTTAAGAACAAGTTTAATAATAACCAGTGACCCCATGGGCTTGTCATATATAAAATTATACACAAAAATTAACACATATCTTGATAATTTATACGGCTTATAAATAATCCCTTAACTGCCGAATAAAAGTAAAACGATTCGCTCCCCAATGCCTACGTTTTTCAGTAGAAGCAAAAAGTGATGTATTGGAGGGAGGGGGGAGAAATGAATAAATAAGAAATCCTCTGAGAAAAGTAAATCCTTCGCAAACACTGTCAAGGTCTTTTGATTGCTTTCCAAAGCCTTCGGAATAATTTTATGAATAGCAGTGCAGAGAAAAGATCGTACTTCAGAAACACGTATATATACGTCCAGCGAATTTAACACATTGGTTGTTCGAGACGTTTATGTACGCCGGTGGTACTTAATAGATTAAAGTCGTACTTTAGCTTAAGTGTCAAAGTATAGTATTATTGAATTTCTGCATTGTTGTTTGTATGGAAGGAGGGCGCGATGAAAATTATGAATGAATATTGAGTAGCAAATATTGAAAGTTTGAGAAACAGTGGTATAAGTCATCTTATTGGTCGTAAGTAACTTATACTGTGTCGTGCAGTCGTTTCTGAATGATTTCCCTTAATAACACCGGATGTCTGGAAGATGGTAAGCTGAGTCAAATCGATTGGTGAGAATTGTTGGTGAGGACGTGGCCGCTGTTATGATTACGTGATCATCGCATGCATTTGTGTTTCTGGGACGCTCTGACCCTCCGCGACGACAGACCATCCGTTCCATGATCCATTATTGCCAACACCAAGCGACTACCATATCTCTCAGACTGAGTTGGTGACCAATACACCTGTTCGGCCAACCTGTATCCTTGAGACCTACAATACACCCCTCTCAAAGTCCAAGAATTGTTCGTAATGTCACCGGTTACGTCTCCGATGCATCTTTAGTCACAATGCCACCCATCCAAGTCGACAGATATGTTTGAATAACCCTATGGCATGAAAATTCATGTTTTTAAACTCTATCAAGTGCGAATCTTATATGCAGATAGTACGCTTACCCTAGTCTCATTGGCGTCAAAAATTTTATCATTTGTATATGTTTTAACAGACTAAATTCCTGCCAAAATTTGTGATAATAGCTCGATTTCTTATGGGTGCATATATATTTTTTGTAACAGATTATATATATTAAGATACCTTTGTCATCAGAGGTTTTTAACACAGCTTTCGGTTATTTTAACTCAGGAAAATGAAGTTGAAATTAATAAAGTAATTAAAACTCCGAGAGAGAGAGAGAGAGAGATTCCCCAGTTTTCCTATCAGTCTAACTTGCAAAAGTAAGCATATATTTCGTTAAAATAAAATAATTTATTATTTTCTTTTTTGTCCTCAAGACATTTACAGAAATTACTCGATTTATAAAAAAGAAGTCTTATAAAGAAAGAAACTACATTCCCCATCCTATTTTTGCAAAACAGTTCCAGCAACGAGCAAGGATTTTTCCCCCACAGAGGTTGCTTCAAAATTTTGAAGAACGTTAACAATGAAATAAGTATATTTTTAAAGTAATTGCTTTTAGTCGAGGCTAGTGATACTACATGAATAGGTAAAAAGGATTTGGAAAAGTAAACGAATCTTTTTTTTTTTCCGGAGAGAAATGAAAAACATTTTGTGTGTGTGCCTTCAGGATATTTACCTCCTTTCTTATGACATTGAGGATTTATTTATTTACTCTGTATTTTATAATACTAAAAGCAAATTCACTGTTTATTTGTGTAGATGTTCTATGCTCATGAAATGTACTTAAAAAAGAGTTCTTTTCACACCTTTAGATCGGAAATATTGTTGAGCCTTAACAGTCCATATGATTCCATGTTGTAGTGAAAATAAGTATTGTGGCTACAGTTAGTGTACATCTTTCCTTTTCAGAATATAAATGCAGTGAAGTACGCTAAGCGCGAAAACACTTCGAAATATTGGTTAACACCAAAGGATACAACGGCCCCGATAAACTAACCTGCATTTTCGTATATTTTTCAATCCTACTATTAGCTCACTCTCTTTCTCTATAGTGAGTGAATATTGAACGTCGCGCTTTTCAACTACACGAGGGCTTTTGGCGACGGTCCGCGTAATTTTGAACCATGGTCAAATGACGTGATGATACCTGAGTTGGCACCCCTCTCTTAACTACCACACTACACCAACGGGAGACATTTGAGCTCTCGACAGATTTAACGTGCATCGCTCCCCTACACGGCGGATCTTCATGGTACTGGGATCGAGCTCATGACACGCTAGCCATGATCCCATGCCTAGACCACATGGCTACCGTTGCCACCACTCTCTCTCTCTACATTTATCTTGTTCAAATTTTCAATCGTTAATAAAATGCATTTTAAAGCACTCAGTTGAGCTGGAATTTTATATGCAAGCTTATTTTGGATGACAATACAATTAATAAAAATTAATTGATTAGAGTTAATTATTCAAATAATTACAAATACAGACACTGCTGGCATCATTTTGGCGACTTAGCGACTATTTTGGCGACTTGGGTCAAACTTGAAAAGGTTTTTTTTCCCTCACATTTTAAAACGCTTCATTTGAGCTGAAATTTTCTCGACACTATTATTTTGCATAACAATACGATAATATAATAATTAATTAAAATTATTAACTAAAATTAATTAATTAAAGAATTACAGATAGAGCCCCGTTGGCTTCATTTTTAGCGACTTGAGTCAAACCTTTTAAAAGATTTCCCCCCCCTCATATTTCAAAGCTGAACGGTTGAAATGAAACTTTATATACATGATTGTTTTGGATGACAATGCGATAGTTTAATGATAATTAATAAAAATTAATTGACATTTACTATTGTGATTCTGTCATATGTATATACATATTTATATTAATTGTAACTATTTAATAAGAAGTAACAAAAATAAATGTTTTTTGTAGATCTAAGTAGAAATTGACATAAAAATTTTTTTATCTTATTTTCTCCTAACACGAAAAGATTTCCCTTCTGGGAGGTGAGGTTTAAGAAGGGTATGAAGCCGCGCGCGCGCGCCGAAAGAGAGGTGATTTCACAAGTTTCTTAAAAAAGAGGCAAACTTGGCTTTTTGAAATACCCTCGGAAAAGCTTGTGACATGTGAGCCAATTTTACTTATCTAAGCTACTTTTAACCGTCACTCTTACAAAACGTCACACAAAAATATTTCATGTTTCATCAGTTGACTTTGGAATTCGGTGGCGAGTACATCGCTGTGTGACTAAAATCGGTGAGTTTGGTTCGCAGGTATTTTTTTTTTTAATTTAGAAGAATTTTTTTACGAGCACAATAACAAAGAGCTCTCGAGAAAAGCAAACTGTTATTTCCGCTTAAAATAAAGATGGACGTGGATGTTTATCAAAACAGAAAACCAAAACCAAAATCTGTAAATATTTGGTGTTGCTAAATTTTGTAATAAATTTCATTAAGTCCTAGTGGATGTTTCTGTTTCATTGATTTTTATTAAATGCATGCATATATACATGTCTATTTAAATAAAACGTACTCTAATTTTGTTGAAGATAAGCTTTTTTTTTTCGCCAATATCCTTTAACACGAAAAAATATTTCGGTTCCCTTGTTTTCGTGTTACGCGATTTTCCCTGTATGTATTTGTGAAATCTTCTCGCGTGAAATAACTAGCGAGATACTTACTATTTGAATTATTCCATTCTTTACGAGATACTGCTTGTGAAATATTCTGTGTGCCGTGAAATACTCTTTCAACCATATAAAATTGCAGTTTAATTTATCCTTTTGACCATTCTCTTGCATTATAGTGAAATTCCAAAGAGAGAACTTTTAGGGTTAATCCACTTTCAGACAGTCCACTAATTTATCGTTTATGATTCAAAACATATATCACAGAAAATGTGAAAGTGAAGTATAGGCATATCTCGCTTTGTGCAGCTTTTTTCAGTGTAAAAGCCGCTTTCGTAAATTTAGTGTTGCAAATTACAAATAATACCGATTGTGATTATCTATAATGTGGTTTGGAAATATTAAGAGCCAAAATAACCTCGCCAAATATTTGCATTAAATCACCGTTTCTCAAACTGTGGGGCACGCCCTCCTGGAGGGGGGGGCGTGATACGAGAGGGGCACAAGCACATTCAAAAGGTTATTTAAAAAGA
>BMAO01026420.1:0-15152 GCA_019973975.1 Trichonephila clavata | reverse complement strand
AAATTGAAATTTGAAAAGTGCTACATGTATTCGTGATCAGCGTCGGATTTTAAATGAGAAAATTGAGTTTGGTTTGGCATAGGAGTTAGAAATTTTTTCCCTGTTCATGACGTCTCCCTGCCAAATATCCAAAAAATGTGAAATTTTATTATTGCAATAACTTTTGATCTAATTGAAATTTTGAAAAGTGCTACATGTATTCGTGATCAGCGTCGGATTTTACATGAGAAAATTGAGTTTGGTTGGCATAGGAGTTAGAAATTTTTTCCCTGTTCATGACGTCTCCAATGCCAAATATCCAAAAAATGTGAAATTTTATTATTGCAATAACTTTTGATCTAATTGAAATTTTGAAAAGCGCTACATGTATTCGTGATCAGCGTCGGATTTTAAATAAGAAAATTGAGTTTGGTTTGAATAGGAGTTAGAAATTTTTTCCCTGTTCATGACGTCTCCCCTGCCAAATATCCAAAAAATGTGAAATTTTTTATTGCAATAACTTTTGATCTAATTGAAATTTTGAAAAGTGCTACATGTATTCGTGATCAGCGTCGGATTTTACATAAGAAAATTGAGTTTGGTTGGAATAGGAGTTAGAAATTTTTTCCCTGTTCATGACGTCTCCACTGCCAAATATCCAAAAAATGTGAAATTTTATTATTGCAATAACTTTTGATCTAATTGAAATTTTGAAAAGCGCTACATGTATTCGTGATCAGCGTCGGATTTTAAATAAGAAAATTGAGTTTGGTTGGAATAGGAGTTAGAAATTTTTTCCCTGTTCATGACGTCTCCCTGCCAAATATCCAAAAAATGTGAAATTTTATTATTGCAATAACTTTTGATCTAATTGAAATTTTGAAAAGCGCTACATGTATTCGTGATCAGCGTCGGATTTTAAATAAGAAAATTGAGTTTGGTTGGAATAGGAGTTAGAAATTTTTTCCCTGTTCATGACGTCTCCCTGCCAAATATCCAAAAAATGTGAAATTTTATTATTGCAATAACTTTTGATCTAATTGAAATTTTGAAAAGCGCTACATGTATTCGTGATCAGCGTCGGATTTTAAATAAGAAAATTGAGTTTGGTTGGAATAGGAGTTAGAAATTTTTTCCCTGTTCATGACGTCTCCCTGCCAAATATCCAAAAAATGTGAAATTTTATTATTGCAATAACTTTTGATCTAATTGAAATTTTGAAAAGCGCTACATGTATTCGTGATCAGCGTCGGATTTTAAATAAGAAAATTGAGTTTGGTTGGAATAGGAGTTAGAAATTTTTTCCCTGTTCATGACGTCTCCCTGCCAAATATCCAAAAAATGTGAAATTTTATTATTGCAATAACTTTTGATCTAATTGAAATTTTGAAAAGCGCTACATGTATTCGTGATCAGCGTCGGATTTTAAATAAGAAAATTGAGTTTGGTTGGAATAGGAGTTAGAAATTTTTTCCCTGTTCATGACGTCTCCCTGCCAAATATCCAAAAAATGTGAAATTTTATTATTGCAATAACTTTTGATCTAATTGAAATTTTGAAAAGCGCTACATGTATTCGTGATCAGCGTCGGATTTTACATGAGAAAATTGAGTTTGGTTGGAATAGGAGTTAGAAATTTTTTCCCTGTTCATGACGTCTCCCTGCCAAATATCCAAAAAATGTGAAATTTTATTATTGCAATAACTTTTGATCTAATTGAAATTTTGAAAAGCGCTACATGTATTCGTGATCAGCGTCGGATTTTAAATAAGAAAATTGAGTTTGGTTGGAATAGGAGTTAGAAATTTTTTCCCTGTTCATGACGTCTCCCCTGCCAAATATCCAAAAAATGTGAAATTTTATTATTGCAATAACTTTTGATCTAATTGAAATTTTGAAAAGCGCTACATGTATTCGTGATCAGCGTCGGATTTTACATGAGAAAATTGAGTTTGGTTGGAATAGGAGTTAGAAATTTTTTCCCTGTTCATGACGTCTCCCTGCCAAATATCCAAAAAATGTGAAATTTTATTATTGCAATAACTTTTGATCTAATTGAAATTTTGAAAAGCGCTACATGTATTCGTGATCAGCGTCGGATTTTACATAAGAAAATTGAGTTTGGTTGGCATAGGAGTTAGAAATTTTTTCCCTGTTCATGACGTCTCCCTGCCAAATATCCAAAAAATGTGAAATTTTATTATTGCAATAACTTTTGATCTAATTGAAATTTTGAAAAGCGCTACATGTATTCGTGATCAGCGTCGGATTTTAAATAAGAAAATTGAGTTTGGTTTGAATAGGAGTTAGAAATTTTTTCCCTGTTCATGACGTCTCCCCTGCCAAATATCCAAAAAATGTGAAATTTTATTATTGCAATAACTTTTGATCTAATTGAAATTTTGAAAAGTGCTACATGTATTCGTGATCAGCGTCGGATTTTACATGAGAAAATTGAGTTTGGTTGGCATAGGAGTTAGAAATTTTTTCCCTGTTCATGACGTCTCCCTGCCAAATATCCAAAAAATGTGAAATTTTATTATTGCAATAACTTTTGATCTAATTGAAATTTTGAAAAGCGCTACATGTATTCGTGATCAGCGTCGGATTTTAAATAAGAAAATTGAGTTTGGTTGGAATAGGAGTTAGAAATTTTTTCCCTGTTCATGACGTCTCCCCTGCCAAATATCCAAAAAATGTGAAATTTTATTATTGCAATAACTTTTGATCTAATTGAAATTTTGAAAAGCGCTACATGTATTCGTGATCAGCGTCGGATTTTAAATAAGAAAATTGAGTTTGGTTGGAATAGGAGTTAGAAATTTTTTCCCTGTTCATGACGTCTCCCCTGCCAAATATCCAAAAAATGTGAAATTTTATTATTGCAATAACTTTTGATCTAATTGAAATTTTGAAAAGTGCTACATGTATTCGTGATCAGCGTCGGATTTTACATGAGAAAATTGAGTTTGGTTGGCATAGGAGTTAGAAATTTTTTCCCTGTTCATGACGTCTCCCCTGCCAAATATCCAAAAAATGTGAAATTTTATTATTGCAATAACTTTTGATCTAATTGAAATTTTGAAAAGCGCTACATGTATTCGTGATCAGCGTCGGATTTTAAATAAGAAAATTGAGTTTGGTTGGAATAGGAGTTAGAAATTTTTTCCCTGTTCATGACGTCTCCCCTGCCAAATATCCAAAAAATGTGAAATTTTATTATTGCAATAACTTTTGATCTAATTGAAATTTTGAAAAGCGCTACATGTATTCGTGATCAGCGTCGGATTTTAAATAAGAAAATTGAGTTTGGTTGGAATAGGAGTTAGAAATTTTTTCCCTGTTCATGACGTCTCCCCTGCCAAATATCCAAAAAATGTGAAATTTTATTATTGCAATAACTTTTGATCTAATTGAAATTTTGAAAAGCGCTACATGTATTCGTGATCAGCGTCGGATTTTAAATAAGAAAATTGAGTTTGGTTGGAATAGGAGTTAGAAATTTTTTCCCTGTTCATGACGTCTCCCCTGCCAAATATCCAAAAAATGTGAAATTTTATTATTGCAATAACTTTTGATCTAATTGAAATTTTGAAAAGTGCTACATGTATTCGTGATCAGCGTCGGATTTTACATGAGAAAATTGAGTTTGGTTGGCATAGGAGTTAGAAATTTTTTCCCTGTTCATGACGTCTCCCATGCCAAATATCCAAAAAATGTGAAATTTTATTATTGCAATAACTTTTGATCTAATTGAAATTTTGAAAAGCGCTACATGTATTCGTGATCAGCGTCGGATTTTAAATAAGAAAATTGAGTTTGGTTGGAATAGGAGTTAGAAATTTTTTCCCTGTTCATGACGTCTCCCCTGCCAAATATCCAAAAAATGTGAAATTTTATTATTGCAATAACTTTTGATCTAATTGAAATTTTGAAAAGCGCTACATGTATTCGTGATCAGCGTCGGATTTTAAATAAGAAAATTGAGTTTGGTTGGAATAGGAGTTAGAAATTTTTTCCCTGTTCATGACGTCTCCCCTGCCAAATATCCAAAAAATGTGAAATTTTATTATTGCAATAACTTTTGATCTAATTGAAATTTTGAAAAGCGCTACATGTATTCGTGATCAGCGTCGGATTTTAAATAAGAAAATTGAGTTTGGTTGGAATAGGAGTTAGAAATTTTTTCCCTGTTCATGACGTCTCCCCTGCCAAATATCCAAAAAATGTGAAATTTTATTATTGCAATAACTTTTGATCTAATTGAAATTTTGAAAAGCGCTACATGTATTCGTGATCAGCGTCGGATTTTAAATAAGAAAATTGAGTTTGGTTGAATAGGAGTTAGAAATTTTTTCCCTGTTCATGACGTCTCCCTGCCAAATATCCAAAAAATGTGAAATTTTATTATTGCAATAACTTTTGATCTAATTGAAATTTTGAAAAGTGCTACATGTATTCGTGATCAGCGTCGGATTTTAAATGAGAAAATTGAGTTTGGTTGGAATAGGAGTTAGAAATTTTTTCCCTGTTCATGACGTCTCCCCTGCCAAATATCCAAAAAATGTGAAATTTTATTATTGCAATAACTTTTGATCTAATTGAAATTTTGAAAAGCGCTACATGTATTCGTGATCAGCGTCGGATTTTAAATAAGAAAATTGAGTTTGGTTGGAATAGGAGTTAGAAATTTTTTCCCTGTTCATGACGTCTCCCCTGCCAAATATCCAAAAAATGTGAAATTTTATTATTGCAATAACTTTTGATCTAATTGAAATTTTGAAAAGCGCTACATGTATTCGTGATCAGCGTCGGATTTTAAATAAGAAAATTGAGTTTGGTTGGAATAGGAGTTAGAAATTTTTTCCCTGTTCATGACGTCTCCCCTGCCAAATATCCAAAAAATGTGAAATTTTATTATTGCAATAACTTTTGATCTAATTGAAATTTTGAAAAGCGCTACATGTATTCGTGATCAGCGTCGGATTTTAAATAAGAAAATTGAGTTTGGTTGGAATAGGAGTTAGAAATTTTTTCCCTGTTCATGACGTCTCCCCTGCCAAATATCCAAAAAATGTGAAATTTTATTATTGCAATAACTTTTGATCTAATTGAAATTTTGAAAAGCGCTACATGTATTCGTGATCAGCGTCGGATTTTACATAAGAAAATTGAGTTTGGTTGGAATAGGAGTTAGAAATTTTTTCCCTGTTCATGACGTCTCCCTGCCAAATATCCAAAAAATGTGAAATTTTATTATTGCAATAACTTTTGATCTAATTGAAATTTTGAAAAGCGCTACATGTATTCGTGATCAGCGTCGGATTTTAAATAAGAAAATTGAGTTTGGTTGGAATAGGAGTTAGAAATTTTTTCCCTGTTCATGACGTCTCCCCTGCCAAATATCCAAAAAATGTGAAATTTTATTATTGCAATAACTTTTGATCTAATTGAAATTTTGAAAAGCGCTACATGTATTCGTGATCAGCGTCGGATTTTAAATAAGAAAATTGAGTTTGGTTGGAATAGGAGTTAGAAATTTTTTCCCTGTTCATGACGTCTCCCCTGCCAAATATCCAAAAAATGTGAAATTTTATTATTGCAATAACTTTTGATCTAATTGAAATTTTGAAAAGCGCTACATGTATTCGTGATCAGCGTCGGATTTTAAATAAGAAAATTGAGTTTGGTTGGAATAGGAGTTAGAAATTTTTTCCCTGTTCATGACGTCTCCCTGCCAAATATCCAAAAAATGTGAAATTTTATTATTGCAATAACTTTTGATCTAATTGAAATTTTGAAAAGCGCTACATGTATTCGTGATCAGCGTCGGATTTTAAATAAGAAAATTGAGTTTGGTTGGAATAGGAGTTAGAAATTTTTTCCCTGTTCATGACGTCTCCCCTGCCAAATATCCAAAAAATGTGAAATTTTATTATTGCAATAACTTTTGATCTAATTGAAATTTTGAAAAGCGCTACATGTATTCGTGATCAGCGTCGGATTTTAAATAAGAAAATTGAGTTTGGTTGGAATAGGAGTTAGAAATTTTTTCCCTGTTCATGACGTCTCCCTGCCAAATATCCAAAAAATGTGAAATTTTATTATTGCAATAACTTTTGATCTAATTGAAATTTTGAAAAGCGCTACATGTATTCGTGATCAGCGTCGGATTTTAAATAAGAAAATTGAGTTTGGTTGGAATAGGAGTTAGAAATTTTTTCCCTGTTCATGACGTCTCCCCTGCCAAATATCCAAAAAATGTGAAATTTTATTATTGCAATAACTTTTGATCTAATTGAAATTTTGAAAAGCGCTACATGTATTCGTGATCAGCGTCGGATTTTAAATAAGAAAATTGAGTTTGGTTGGAATAGGAGTTAGAAATTTTTTCCCTGTTCATGACGTCTCCCCTGCCAAATATCCAAAAAATGTGAAATTTTATTATTGCAATAACTTTTGATCTAATTGAAATTTTGAAAAGCGCTACATGTATTCGTGATCAGCGTCGGATTTTAAATAAGAAAATTGAGTTTGGTTGGAATAGGAGTTAGAAATTTTTTCCCTGTTCATGACGTCTCCCCTGCCAAATATCCAAAAAATGTGAAATTTTATTATTGCAATAACTTTTGATCTAATTGAAATTTTGAAAAGCGCTACATGTATTCGTGATCAGCGTCGGATTTTAAATAAGAAAATTGAGTTTGGTTGGAATAGGAGTTAGAAATTTTTTCCCTGTTCATGACGTCTCCCCTGCCAAATATCCAAAAAATGTGAAATTTTATTATTGCAATAACTTTTGATCTAATTGAAATTTTGAAAAGCGCTACATGTATTCGTGATCAGCGTCGGATTTTAAATAAGAAAATTGAGTTTGGTTGGAATAGGAGTTAGAAATTTTTTCCCTGTTCATGACGTCTCCCCTGCCAAATATCCAAAAAATGTGAAATTTTATTATTGCAATAACTTTTGATCTAATTGAAATTTTGAAAAGCGCTACATGTATTCGTGATCAGCGTCGGATTTTAAATAAGAAAATTGAGTTTGGTTGAATAGGAGTTAGAAATTTTTTCCCTGTTCATGACGTCTCCCCTGCCAAATATCCAAAAAATGTGAAATTTTATTATTGCAATAACTTTTGATCTAATTGAAATTTTGAAAAGCGCTACATGTATTCGTGATCAGCGTCGGATTTTAAATGAGAAAATTGAGTTTGGTTGGAATAGGAGTTAGAAATTTTTTCCCTGTTCATGACGTCTCCCCTGCCAAATATCCAAAAAATGTGAAATTTTATTATTGCAATAACTTTTGATCTAATTGAAATTTTGAAAAGCGCTACATGTATTCGTGATCAGCGTCGGATTTTAAATAAGAAAATTGAGTTTGGTTGGAATAGGAGTTAGAAATTTTTTCCCTGTTCATGACGTCTCCCCTGCCAAATATCCAAAAAATGTGAAATTTTATTATTGCAATAACTTTTGATCTAATTGAAATTTTGAAAAGCGCTACATGTATTCGTGATCAGCGTCGGATTTTAAATAAGAAAATTGAGTTTGGTTTGAATAGGAGTTAGAAATTTTTTCCCTGTTCATGACGTCTCCCCTGCCAAATATCCAAAAAATGTGAAATTTTATTATTGCAATAACTTTTGATCTAATTGAAATTTTGAAAAGCGCTACATGTATTCGTGATCAGCGTCGGATTTTAAATAAGAAAATTGAGTTTGGTTGGAATAGGAGTTAGAAATTTTTTCCCTGTTCATGACGTCTCCCCTGCCAAATATCCAAAAAATGTGAAATTTTATTATTGCAATAACTTTTGATCTAATTGAAATTTTGAAAAGCGCTACATGTATTCGTGATCAGCGTCGGATTTTAAATAAGAAAATTGAGTTTGGTTGGAATAGGAGTTAGAAATTTTTTCCCTGTTCATGACGTCTCCCCTGCCAAATATCCAAAAAATGTGAAATTTTATTATTGCAATAACTTTTGATCTAATTGAAATTTTGAAAAGCGCTACATGTATTCGTGATCAGCGTCGGATTTTAAATAAGAAAATTGAGTTTGGTTGGAATAGGAGTTAGAAATTTTTTCCCTGTTCATGACGTCTCCCTGCCAAATATCCAAAAAATGTGAAATTTTATTATTGCAATAACTTTTGATCTAATTGAAATTTTGAAAAGCGCTACATGTATTCGTGATCAGCGTCGGATTTTAAATAAGAAAATTGAGTTTGGTTGGAATAGGAGTTAGAAATTTTTTCCCTGTTCATGACGTCTCCCCTGCCAAATATCCAAAAAATGTGAAATTTTATTATTGCAATAACTTTTGATCTAATTGAAATTTTGAAAAGCGCTACATGTATTCGTGATCAGCGTCGGATTTTAAATAAGAAAATTGAGTTTGGTTGGAATAGGAGTTAGAAATTTTTTCCCTGTTCATGACGTCTCCCTGCCAAATATCCAAAAAATGTGAAATTTTATTATTGCAATAACTTTTGATCTAATTGAAATTTTGAAAAGCGCTACATGTATTCGTGATCAGCGTCGGATTTTAAATAAGAAAATTGAGTTTGGTTGGAATAGGAGTTAGAAATTTTTTCCCTGTTCATGACGTCTCCCCTGCCAAATATCCAAAAAATGTGAAATTTTATTATTGCAATAACTTTTGATCTAATTGAAATTTTGAAAAGCGCTACATGTATTCGTGATCAGCGTCGGATTTTAAATAAGAAAATTGAGTTTGGTTGGAATAGGAGTTAGAAATTTTTTCCCTGTTCATGACGTCTCCCCTGCCAAATATCCAAAAAATGTGAAATTTTATTATTGCAATAACTTTTGATCTAATTGAAATTTTGAAAAGCGCTACATGTATTCGTGATCAGCGTCGGATTTTAAATAAGAAAATTGAGTTTGGTTGGAATAGGAGTTAGAAATTTTTTCCCTGTTCATGACGTCTCCCCTGCCAAATATCCAAAAAATGTGAAATTTTATTATTGCAATAACTTTTGATCTAATTGAAATTTTGAAAAGCGCTACATGTATTCGTGATCAGCGTCGGATTTTAAATAAGAAAATTGAGTTTGGTTGAATAGGAGTTAGAAATTTTTTCCCTGTTCATGACGTCTCCCCTGCCAAATATCCAAAAAATGTGAAATTTTATTATTGCAATAACTTTTGATCTAATTGAAATTTTGAAAAGCGCTACATGTATTCGTGATCAGCGTCGGATTTTAAATAAGAAAATTGAGTTTGGTTGGAATAGGAGTTAGAAATTTTTTCCCTGTTCATGACGTCTCCCCTGCCAAATATCCAAAAAATGTGAAATTTTATTATTGCAATAACTTTTGATCTAATTGAAATTTTGAAAAGCGCTACATGTATTCGTGATCAGCGTCGGATTTTAAATAAGAAAATTGAGTTTGGTTGGAATAGGAGTTAGAAATTTTTTCCCTGTTCATGACGTCTCCCCTGCCAAATATCCAAAAAATGTGA
The DNA here is from genome assembly GCA_019973975.1 of Trichonephila clavata. Taxonomy (NCBI): domain Eukaryota; kingdom Metazoa; phylum Arthropoda; class Arachnida; order Araneae; family Nephilidae; genus Trichonephila; species Trichonephila clavata. The sequence continues at coordinate 5,680 of BMAO01026420.1, read as the reverse complement.
AATTTTATTATTGCAATAACTTTTGATCTAATTGAAATTTTGAAAAGCGCTACATGTATTCGTGATCAGCGTCGGATTTTAAATAAGAAAATTGAGTTTGGTTGAATAGGAGTTAGAAATTTTTTCCCTGTTCATGACGTCTCCCCTGCCAAATATCCAAAAAATGTGAAATTTTATTATTGCAATAACTTTTGATCTAATTGAAATTTTGAAAAGCGCTACATGTATTCGTGATCAGCGTCGGATTTTAAATAAGAAAATTGAGTTTGGTTGGAATAGGAGTTAGAAATTTTTTCCCTGTTCATGACGTCTCCCCTGCCAAATATCCAAAAAATGTGAAATTTTATTATTGCAATAACTTTTGATCTAATTGAAATTTTGAAAAGCGCTACATGTATTCGTGATCAGCGTCGGATTTTAAATAAGAAAATTGAGTTTGGTTGGAATAGGAGTTAGAAATTTTTTCCCTGTTCATGACGTCTCCCCTGCCAAATATCCAAAAAATGTGAAATTTTATTATTGCAATAACTTTTGATCTAATTGAAATTTTGAAAAGTGCTACATGTATTCGTGATCAGCGTCGGATTTTACATGAGAAAATTGAGTTTGGTTGGCATAGGAGTTAGAAATTTTTTCCCTGTTCATGACGTCTCCCATGCCAAATATCCAAAAAATGTGAAATTTTATTATTGCAATAACTTTTGATCTAATTGAAATTTTGAAAAGCGCTACATGTATTCGTGATCAGCGTCGGATTTTAAATAAGAAAATTGAGTTTGGTTGGAATAGGAGTTAGAAATTTTTTCCCTGTTCATGACGTCTCCCCTGCCAAATATCCAAAAAATGTGAAATTTTATTATTGCAATAACTTTTGATCTAATTGAAATTTTGAAAAGCGCTACATGTATTCGTGATCAGCGTCGGATTTTAAATAAGAAAATTGAGTTTGGTTGGAATAGGAGTTAGAAATTTTTTCCCTGTTCATGACGTCTCCCCTGCCAAATATCCAAAAAATGTGAAATTTTATTATTGCAATAACTTTTGATCTAATTGAAATTTTGAAAAGCGCTACATGTATTCGTGATCAGCGTCGGATTTTAAATAAGAAAATTGAGTTTGGTTGGAATAGGAGTTAGAAATTTTTTCCCTGTTCATGACGTCTCCCCTGCCAAATATCCAAAAAATGTGAAATTTTATTATTGCAATAACTTTTGATCTAATTGAAATTTTGAAAAGCGCTACATGTATTCGTGATCAGCGTCGGATTTTAAATAAGAAAATTGAGTTTGGTTGGAATAGGAGTTAGAAATTTTTTCCCTGTTCATGACGTCTCCCCTGCCAAATATCCAAAAAATGTGAAATTTTATTATTGCAATAACTTTTGATCTAATTGAAATTTTGAAAAGCGCTACATGTATTCGTGATCAGCGTCGGATTTTAAATAAGAAAATTGAGTTTGGTTGGAATAGGAGTTAGAAATTTTTTCCCTGTTCATGACGTCTCCCCTGCCAAATATCCAAAAAATGTGAAATTTTATTATTGCAATAACTTTTGATCTAATTGAAATTTTGAAAAGCGCTACATGTATTCGTGATCAGCGTCGGATTTTAAATAAGAAAATTGAGTTTGGTTGGAATAGGAGTTAGAAATTTTTTCCCTGTTCATGACGTCTCCCCTGCCAAATATCCAAAAAATGTGAAATTTTATTATTGCAATAACTTTTGATCTAATTGAAATTTTGAAAAGCGCTACATGTATTCGTGATCAGCGTCGGATTTTAAATAAGAAAATTGAGTTTGGTTGGAATAGGAGTTAGAAATTTTTTCCCTGTTCATGACGTCTCCCCTGCCAAATATCCAAAAAATGTGAAATTTTATTATTGCAATAACTTTTGATCTAATTGAAATTTTGAAAAGCGCTACATGTATTCGTGATCAGCGTCGGATTTTAAATAAGAAAATTGAGTTTGGTTGGAATAGGAGTTAGAAATTTTTTCCCTGTTCATGACGTCTCCCTGCCAAATATCCAAAAAATGTGAAATTTTATTATTGCAATAACTTTTGATCTAATTGAAATTTTGAAAAGCGCTACATGTATTCGTGATCAGCGTCGGATTTTAAATAAGAAAATTGAGTTTGGTTGGAATAGGAGTTAGAAATTTTTTCCCTGTTCATGACGTCTCCCCTGCCAAATATCCAAAAAATGTGAAATTTTATTATTGCAATAACTTTTGATCTAATTGAAATTTTGAAAAGCGCTACATGTATTCGTGATCAGCGTCGGATTTTAAATAAGAAAATTGAGTTTGGTTGGAATAGGAGTTAGAAATTTTTTCCCTGTTCATGACGTCTCCCCTGCCAAATATCCAAAAAATGTGAAATTTTATTATTGCAATAACTTTTGATCTAATTGAAATTTTGAAAAGCGCTACATGTATTCGTGATCAGCGTCGGATTTTAAATAAGAAAATTGAGTTTGGTTGGAATAGGAGTTAGAAATTTTTTCCCTGTTCATGACGTCTCCCCTGCCAAATATCCAAAAAATGTGAAATTTTATTATTGCAATAACTTTTGATCTAATTGAAATTTTGAAAAGCGCTACATGTATTCGTGATCAGCGTCGGATTTTAAATAAGAAAATTGAGTTTGGTTGGAATAGGAGTTAGAAATTTTTTCCCTGTTCATGACGTCTCCCCTGCCAAATATCCAAAAAATGTGAAATTTTATTATTGCAATAACTTTTGATCTAATTGAAATTTTGAAAAGCGCTACATGTATTCGTGATCAGCGTCGGATTTTAAATAAGAAAATTGAGTTTGGTTGAATAGGAGTTAGAAATTTTTTCCCTGTTCATGACGTCTCCCTGCCAAATATCCAAAAAATGTGAAATTTTATTATTGCAATAACTTTTGATCTAATTGAAATTTTGAAAAGCGCTACATGTATTCGTGATCAGCGTCGGATTTTAAATAAGAAAATTGAGTTTGGTTGGAATAGGAGTTAGAAATTTTTTCCCTGTTCATGACGTCTCCCTGCCAAATATCCAAAAAATGTGAAATTTTATTATTGCAATAACTTTTGATCTAATTGAAATTTTGAAAAGCGCTACATGTATTCGTGATCAGCGTCGGATTTTAAATAAGAAAATTGAGTTTGGTTGGAATAGGAGTTAGAAATTTTTTCCCTGTTCATGACGTCTCCCCTGCCAAATATCCAAAAAATGTGAAATTTTATTATTGCAATAACTTTTGATCTAATTGAAATTTTGAAAAGCGCTACATGTATTCGTGATCAGCGTCGGATTTTAAATAAGAAAATTGAGTTTGGTTGAATAGGAGTTAGAAATTTTTTCCCTGTTCATGACGTCTCCCCTGCCAAATATCCAAAAAATGTGAAATTTTATTATTGCAATAACTTTTGATCTAATTGAAATTTTGAAAAGCGCTACATGTATTCGTGATCAGCGTCGGATTTTAAATAAGAAAATTGAGTTTGGTTGGAATAGGAGTTAGAAATTTTTTCCCTGTTCATGACGTCTCCCCTGCCAAATATCCAAAAAATGTGAAATTTTATTATTGCAATAACTTTTGATCTAATTGAAATTTTGAAAAGCGCTACATGTATTCGTGATCAGCGTCGGATTTTAAATAAGAAAATTGAGTTTGGTTGGAATAGGAGTTAGAAATTTTTTCCCTGTTCATGACGTCTCCCCTGCCAAATATCCAAAAAATGTGAAATTTTATTATTGCAATAACTTTTGATCTAATTGAAATTTTGAAAAGCGCTACATGTATTCGTGATCAGCGTCGGATTTTAAATAAGAAAATTGAGTTTGGTTGGAATAGGAGTTAGAAATTTTTTCCCTGTTCATGACGTCTCCCCTGCCAAATATCCAAAAAATGTGAAATTTTATTATTGCAATAACTTTTGATCTAATTGAAATTTTGAAAAGCGCTACATGTATTCGTGATCAGCGTCGGATTTTAAATAAGAAAATTGAGTTTGGTTGGAATAGGAGTTAGAAATTTTTTCCCTGTTCATGACGTCTCCCCTGCCAAATATCCAAAAAATGTGAAATTTTATTATTGCAATAACTTTTGATCTAATTGAAATTTTGAAAAGCGCTACATGTATTCGTGATCAGCGTCGGATTTTAAATAAGAAAATTGAGTTTGGTTGGAATAGGAGTTAGAAATTTTTTCCCTGTTCATGACGTCTCCCCTGCCAAATATCCAAAAAATGTGAAATTTTATTATTGCAATAACTTTTGATCTAATTGAAATTTTGAAAAGCGCTACATGTATTCGTGATCAGCGTCGGATTTTAAATAAGAAAATTGAGTTTGGTTGGAATAGGAGTTAGAAATTTTTTCCCTGTTCATGACGTCTCCCCTGCCAAATATCCAAAAAATGTGAAATTTTATTATTGCAATAACTTTTGATCTAATTGAAATTTTGAAAAGCGCTACATGTATTCGTGATCAGCGTCGGATTTTAAATAAGAAAATTGAGTTTGGTTGAATAGGAGTTAGAAATTTTTTCCCTGTTCATGACGTCTCCCCTGCCAAATATCCAAAAAATGTGAAATTTTATTATTGCAATAACTTTTGATCTAATTGAAATTTTGAAAAGCGCTACATGTATTCGTGATCAGCGTCGGATTTTAAATAAGAAAATTGAGTTTGGTTGGAATAGGAGTTAGAAATTTTTTCCCTGTTCATGACGTCTCCCTGCCAAATATCCAAAAAATGTGAAATTTTATTATTGCAATAACTTTTGATCTAATTGAAATTTTGAAAAGCGCTACATGTATTCGTGATCAGCGTCGGATTTTAAATAAGAAAATTGAGTTTGGTTGGAATAGGAGTTAGAAATTTTTTCCCTGTTCATGACGTCTCCCCTGCCAAATATCCAAAAAATGTGAAATTTTATTATTGCAATAACTTTTGATCTAATTGAAATTTTGAAAAGCGCTACATGTATTCGTGATCAGCGTCGGATTTTAAATAAGAAAATTGAGTTTGGTTGGAATAGGAGTTAGAAATTTTTTCCCTGTTCATGACGTCTCCCCTGCCAAATATCCAAAAAATGTGAAATTTTATTATTGCAATAACTTTTGATCTAATTGAAATTTTGAAAAGCGCTACATGTATTCGTGATCAGCGTCGGATTTTAAATAAGAAAATTGAGTTTGGTTGAATAGGAGTTAGAAATTTTTTCCCTGTTCATGACGTCTCCCCTGCCAAATATCCAAAAAATGTGAAATTTTATTATTGCAATAACTTTTGATCTAATTGAAATTTTGAAAAGCGCTACATGTATTCGTGATCAGCGTCGGATTTTAAATAAGAAAATTGAGTTTGGTTGAATAGGAGTTAGAAATTTTTTCCCTGTTCATGACGTCTCCCCTGCCAAATATCCAAAAAATGTGAAATTTTATTATTGCAATAACTTTTGATCTAATTGAAATTTTGAAAAGCGCTACATGTATTCGTGATCAGCGTCGGATTTTAAATAAGAAAATTGAGTTTGGTTGGAATAGGAGTTAGAAATTTTTTCCCTGTTCATGACGTCTCCCATGCCAAATATCCAAAAAATGTGAAATTTTATTATTGCAATAACTTTTGATCTAATTGAAATTTTGAAAAGCGCTACATGTATTCGTGATCAGCGTCGGATTTT
>BMAO01026419.1:0-24049 GCA_019973975.1 Trichonephila clavata | reverse complement strand
CTAGGCTTCACTGAAGTTTCATTTTGATAACGAACGTTTGGAGCTTCGATGACTCTTCCTTCTAAAGCTAATGGTTTAGCAGACACTTTTATTCCAAACCCATTTAAAAGCCGATCTTGATTAAAATTAGCTCTCTTAAAAATGTCAGCTATTTCGTCAAATCTCTGCTTAGGAGCACGAGCAGTGAATTTAATCATTTCTGCATTTTGTCTATCCTCTAGTTTTTTCTTACAGTGTTGCCCTTCAATCACTTCACATACTTCAATAGGGAGATAGACCTTTTTTGTCTCAGGGTTAGCCTGCACACAAGGAAGGTGAGGATATTGTAATGGTTCATATACACTCGCAAAGTACTGAGCTACAGTTTGATTAATTTGTTGACCATTCACTGTACGACTGAAACTTAATGAATTGGCACTTTGCATAGAAAATCTTAATATACGATATTTTCTACCATAATTCAAATGAGTTGCCTGAATACGCATATTTTTCAGTTCTTTGGACAACTTCTTTGTATCAGAATCTCTGAGAGATGCAACAGTGTTCAGATCTCTTACTTGCAAAATATCTTTGACATAATTTAAAAGTGGACCTTTTTCATAGAATGTAGTAGCAGTTATGTCGAGATTAACAACAGGTTTCCATTGACCTAAGCGAAGACTTTGATGATAACCAAACCAAATTTCCTTCCCGCCACCAAGGGGCGTAACATGTTGAGGATCAGGTGGATAGAAAAATGAACGTCCGACTGGATAATAACGCATACAAGGACCATGCCGAAGAATAGTTTCTAAAGCCATGACGGCTTCTTGAGGAACAGATTTAACTCGGCCAGCAAACAAAGCATGAAGAGGATCAAGACTAACAGAGCAATTATTAGTTTCTTTCTTTTGTACTGGTTTTATAAAAACTTCAAAGATTTCAAAAGTAGGGTTTTCAGGATTACTATCATCATCAGGCATCACGACAGTACGTTTCAATTCATCTGATATACTTAAAGGATTCCTCGTGTACATATTTTTTTTCCCATCATATGCAGCATAATGATCCCTAAAATCCTGAGAATTCAACATGTGGTGATTAATGATTTCCCTATTCCGCTTTGTATTCATGCAACGGTATTTTGTGTCTTTATCTTTTTTTCCCTCACTTTTTTGCAGTGGTTCTTTAGGAACCGGTTTTGTGGTTATGCTACGACCTTTGCTGATTATTTCAACATCATAGTGATAAACATTTCCACTAGGCACCTGAAGTGGAAAGTAGTTTGAAATTAATCTTATTCGCATTCCAAGCTTTCCAGTTTCAGGTTTAAGTGGCAATGGAGGGAGAGATTTCTTTTCTTTGAATTCAAAACCCAATTCCTCAGGATTGATTGCATGTTCTTTAAATTTTGATTGCTGAGGTGGTTCTCTTCCTAGAAAGAGTATTATCATAAATATATGTTACATCCAAAAATACATAGAACATATTTGTACAATTTTTTAAACCAAAATGGTCTTGCACATTTATATTCCTTTTAAACTTTTTATGGGTGTGTTGCAAAAAAAATTATAAGTCTTCCACAAACAATATTGATAGAAGTAGCAGAAAACTGGTCAAATTAAGTATAATCATGCATTTGAGATATTTTAAGATTCAAGATTTTATTCCTCATTAATTTTAGTCAAATGTATGGTTATGGCAGCAGCCTAAGCTTAAAGTTGTTGTACAAATTTTGACTAAGTTATACAGATAAAATCCTAGATTTCTCACAAAGCAGAAAGTGAAAAACTGAAAGGAAAGATAATAAGTTAACCAACATTATTAATAAATAACTGGACCTGTTGGCTGTTCTATTAAAAACATCCCTAAGTATGTACACCTTATCAATACTAGCTCTTTCTTTAAGTTAGAAAAGTAATTAGATATTCTTAGCAATTTATAAAATGAAACACAGACATTTGATTAATTCGAAAACATTTTTTACAGATAACTGAGAATATTTGACTGACACACACACACACACATATATAAACTCATCAGTGTTTTACTAGTTATGTTTGAAAACTAAATTTACAAATAAAAAGAGTTTTGTTTTGTTGTTATAGACCTGTATATTGCCCTTCTTTGATATAGGATATACCTATAACAAGCCAGGTGCTTAGAAAACATTGCAACTGATGAAAAATGAAGAGATCTGTAATTTTTTCCTTTGCCTACACAAAATTTATTTTGGTGTCCTTAACCCTACTTTATACACCTTGGCTTTATATAATAGTTAAAATATAAGGAAATGATTATAATTATAGCACACTGCATGGAGAACTTATTTCAAAAATCCTTAAACATAAACACTGAAAAAAACCCAGAGAGTTTTGAAATTTTATATATTTTGAGAACTGTCTTATCAAGTTCTACAACTGGGAATATTAAAGCAGTTTCTTTTTTGATATTGGATCAGCTGCATGACTTTGTTGGCATTGCTTAAGATAAATTTGTACCCCAAAATTTGATTATTGCAGAAGTACCCATTGGAAATTGCTTACATATATTTCATAACTTTTACAGTAAAACCCAAAACTTAAATTGATACATGTATCAACTTTTGAAATTCCAATTAACAGGTAATATATGAGATAGAAAACAGTCAAACTGTCTTTTTTAAATCGAGAATATTTCAATATTTAGGTAGATTGTCCAGGAACAAAAATAGATCATTAACTTCCTTAAAATCGCATAAGAATGAAAATTATTCAAGTTAAGCTTTATGGAGAGGATAAAAATAGTAAGGAAGCTCATGTTGTTAATGATGTTGCTGATGATTTTGGTTTTGTCTTTCATGTCCATTTCTTTCTGACTTATAAAAAAAATGACTACTATAAAATTAAGCTTGAATACATTAAAATCCTTAGAAAATTTTCATACAGATTTTTAAAAATTACATTTTCCAACTTTTCATCCCCAACATTTTTAAACACTTAAGTTGAGCATTATAATTAATAAATAAAATGACATAATAATGTAAAGAATAACAAATTTTTAAATTAAACACTATATGGACAGTACAAATACAAAAAAAAAAAAAAAAAAAAAAATCGAGGCTTAAATTTTGATAATATTTAGATGTAAAATCTTTAAACTGATAAAAATTTCTAAAGAAGTATTTTAATTAGTTCACTTAAAAAGTGAAAAATAATAAAAAAATATTAAATTTCGAACAAAAAAAAGATATTTATTCGAATTCCTGTTTGGTACTGAAGACAGTTTCAAATATTTTGATCTGAATGATACTACAGTAATTTTTTTAATCACATCTTTCACTTTATTCCCTTGACAAAAAATAAATTTAAGAACCCCCCCCCCCTCCCAGAAAATAAAGAGTTTATATATAAATCATTCTTTCAAACAAAACAGAGAAAATATTTCAAACGGTCAAGTGTAACAGATTAAACACTCTTATGAAAGTGGATAAAATTAAGAGGTTTCAACTAGATTATAAAATATTAAAATGAGTATCAGTTAATTGAAAAATTAAAATTGAAATTATATTTTGTTACCCTAGCATAATATGAAATGGTTCACACATTTTATTGAGCTATGATTTTCATCAGGACACTAAAGTCTGACATTACCACACAAACAGTTTGAAAATTTAAAACATTCTCTGCAACAAGATTTAAGGATATAAAACTGAATTAATTTATATAATAAAACTAATGGAAGCAATTATGAGGGGTACACTATTATTGGATCTATAGTTGCCATACATAGAATCTTGGAACATAGCCATCTAGGGAACATAGAAGATCAAATCTTCGTAAAAATATGTTAAAAAAGGATGCAAACTGTACTTCAGACTGACGACATCTGACTGGACATCATCCATTATAAAGCAATCAAATTTTGATCTCACATTTGAGGAATGCTTTAAAGTATTTTACTTGTGAAAAAGGCAAAGATCCATTAACCACCATGAGAAATACATATATTCATATCACAAAATTATATATTTTATCTTCTTTAGGAGATAGCATTTATACAATCAACTACCTTTTTCTTATAGTCTTTATATTAGAAAGTATGTTTTTCTTTTATTAAACATCACAACAAAATAAAACATAAGGAAGGCAAACAAATGCACTACATGAGATGAAGTTTAAACCTAAAAAGCTGCTAATGCAGCAAAAATGCATTGGGGAGGAGGAGATAAATTCTGCACTTAACAAGACCATGTCTTTGAATCAGCTTAGAACCAATACCAAAATTGATATGTGGGAAAAGGAATATGAAAATTGTATCATAACTGTATGATAAATCTTTAAGGACATTCGATTTGTGAATAAGAGAATTTACAGTGGCTATTTTCATAGAACAAGAACTCTCAAAGGAATAAATATTTCAAATAACTATGCATGAGAGATTAAAGATATTTTAAAAGGATTACAAAAATAATAAAAAGATTTTCTAATCAAGATAAAACATTAAAATTAAGAGTAGGTGAAATAGAAATTTATGATAACATAGGTAAGTTAAAAATGGCACATATGCATTTTGCTCAGAAGTAATTGTTACAAGATATTTTTAAAACATGAAAAATACCATTCAAATATCTTGAAAAATTACCCTATATTTCCAAATATAAGCCAATCCATATATACAGAGATAATCCCTTTTTTTTCCTTACAAAACTAATGCAAAATTCAAAACCCATAAATAAGCCAAATTGAAAAAAAAAATTCCTGTAATTTTCAAACAAAAGAGAGCAAGAATGTTGCCAAGTAGGTAAAAATATTTTCCAATCAAACAACAGTAAGGAAAATACTAAATGCTAACAAGGGTAAATTTCTGGTAACCTTACCTAAAGCTAACAATTGTTTCTATTAATTTGATATCTCTTGCACATTATCTGTCCTAGTCATACTTTATGCTATTTTTTTTTGGGGGGGGGGGGAGCAGAAGCAGAAATAGGAATTTATACATGGAACATGATCATCAATCCATGTTTCATGCACTGGAGGAAAAACTCACTGAATGACGATCATGTGCATCCAGATATTCTAAGTAGTGAATATGAATTTTGCTGACCTAGATTCAGACATTGACTTTGAAGGTTTTATGACTTTTCTTGTAGAATAAAAGTTTCATTCAAAACATCAAAAAAGTTAAAAGATTTAAAATCTTATAGATGGCCCACATAAAATGTTAAAAAGAATCGACTTTCCTAAGCTACATTTTTTCTGAAACCAGCAAATCCATATATTATATAAGCCTTCCCCTCCTCCTTACATTAACTTTAGAAAGTTCTAAGAATTCTAAGATTAGATATGAAAATACATTTTATGCAAAGATTTACTGCTGCAAATATCTTTTGAAATCAAATCTTCTTTAATTCATATCAACAATAAATTTCAAAACAGATAAAAATGTAAATGAATCCACTACTCTTACTGTTTTGATATTAATCTAATTTTTCAAAGAAAGCATGTAATAGAGATTAATATAAGCATGTTTCAAAGTTTAAGAAATGCATACAATAAATTATGACTTACAGTGGTATTCTCAATCGCGAGTTATCCCCGAACCGGAGGTAACTCGCAGATTGACGAAACATCGTTATTCTCAATTGCGGATCGCGCCAAATCCGCGGATTATTCATCCAATGTTACCCGCCGATTTCGGAGGGTAACTCGCGGATTGTTTGTAAACAAAGATGGACGACTGCTTCGATTTTTTTACTGCTTGAGGATTTAGAAACATTGGAAAGTATTGAAAGAAGGTCAGTTTTCATTCCTGAACATAGGAACAATGACTTAGATGAATTGGATGAAGATGATTTCCGTCGAAGGTATCGATTTTATAAAGGTACTATCGAGACACTAGTAGAATTACAGCGTACAAAGTTAGATTCTGCTACTGGCCGAAATCATGTTTTGACTGCAGCTGAGAAAGTTCTTGCGGCTGTTCGTTTTTTTGCGTTCGGTAATCGTCAAATTAATGTTGGTGACTTACACAGCATAAGTCAGCCATCCACGAGCAGAGCGATTACCGATGTTGCAAGGGCTCTTGCAGAATTACGACCACAATATATCGATTTGCCACAAACTGAAGATCAGAGAATGCAGGTGAGTTTTATTCATGTTCAGTGAATATATAATTTGTTTCGTGACAAAAATGTCTATATGTACATTTAACGCATAAGTTTTTTTGTAAATAAATATATATATAGTTTTTATCTGAATCACTTGAAAAACCAAAATTAACTCATAGCAACATATTCGTAAAAGCTTAAATATGCAAAACTCTTGATTGTTGGCATTTCCCTAATTTCGTATTTCTTGAGTGAATGTGAATATTAACGTCGCACTGTTTAGGCTCGAACTCATGACATGCCTGCCATGATCCGATACCTTGACCACTGGGTTACCGCAGCCCTTCGTATTACTTAACAGCATGTAGAAAAAAAAATTTACATTGCATACACATGGAATGACATAAAATATATAAGCACAGAGAGAATATTACTCAGTAGAAAATCATACGTGTAATGAGAGTGCCCCCATAGCATTCATAAGAAGGTCCAAGAAATTCAGAAATATTTTCTTGCTCCTGCCGTTATCATTGAAAAGTTATGCAATAGAATAATGAGTTTTTTAACGCGTTAACATGGCCTTATTACTGCATGGGCGAACTGGGCCTCAGCCCGAAAACTATGAAGAATGTATATTAACATAAGCAGATTTATATTTTAAAATGAATTCCTTGCTTTTTTAAAAATGAAACTCAAGTCAAGTATTCTGAATTACTAGTAAAATAATCCCTGCTTCTAAATTTTGAGTTATTTGATTATTCAATTTTGTTTCCATTATTAATAGTAGGGAAAAAAGCATGAAAGGGCAATGCTTGCATTTTGGCGGGTGGAGAGCGTTGCTGGCTTGCACACTTATCACCATAAATGGTGATTTCATGTTAGTGTACAATAAAAATATTTTTAATTCTAATAATGCATTGGCTCAAAAAATTGCTGACAGATTTTACACCAATTATCAGAAGTCATTATGATAAACTTATACTGGTTGATTAGTTTCTGATTATTTTTCCAAATCCTGTGTGACACATGATTTGGAAAATTCCCCATGGGTGTTGCGTTTGTTTTCTCGTGCTCTTCACACAGTTCCTGATGCAGGTAGGATCAGTGATGGTTGTTGTCATTAAATACCAATCATCATTTTTTAGAAGTTTATCATAAATTTGTGCTAAAATAAACTGATAGTTTTAAACAATAAATTGGTCAACTAATTTAAAATCAATCCCTTGTAATATTGAGATAATTATTCTAGATTTCTCAGCCAAATGGTTATGTACAACGCATTTTAAACTGAATAGTTCACAAATGGCTATCCCTATTGCATCGAAATACTGTAATGTTTATGTAACAAGAAAGATAGTTGTATGTAGTTCTTACTGTTTCTGTCATCAAGTTTAGTCACATCTTTATGCATTACTTCACAGATCAGTCAAAAATTCTACAGAGAATTTGGATTCCCTGGCGTTTACGGTGCTCTGGATTGCTCGCTAATCAAAATCCTAAACCCTGGAGGAAGCTTAGCAGAGACATTTAGGTGCCGTAAAGGATTTTTTGCACTAAATGTACAAACTGTGAGTGATCCCGACCTTTCCATACGTAACATAGTTGTGCGATGGCCAGGAAGTACACATGACTCTACAGTGTTTGACCACTCTTACCTCAGGGCACATTTAGAAACAGAGGTACCAAGCAGTTACCACCTATTAGGAGATAGTGGCTATCCTCTGCGATCATACCTGATGTCACCTTTTCTTAATCCAGTTGGAGCAGGTCAAGTGAGGTACTTAGGGTTTTTTTTATACACCTCTATTGCTATTATTTTGTCTTATTTTTATGTAAGAGAAATCACTTTTGTGTGTAATATGATTATACATCTAACTGAAATCTTAAAAATAATTCACAATCTCCAGATATGAAGATTGAAAATATAATAGAGGTCCTGGAGGGTGCATTCCCTTTCTATGCACTCCCATAATTGACAAAAATGTAAAATTAAAAAATTTCTTATGTTGTCATTCATTTTAGGATTTTTCCAAATCTAATGATATTGCTACAAAATTAGTTGTATGCTCAACCCGTGGAACAAAAATTACATTTATGTGTCCCACAAGGTGGTAGAATTCAAAAAAATATTTTTTAAAGAAATGTCTATTTTGTGGTACTTTAGTCAAAATTCTTGTTTTTTAAGAAGTGCTTTTTATGTAAATCTACGTGTATTTCATAGGTATAATGCAGCTCACGCACGAGCAAGAAATGTCGTAGAGAGACAATATGGTGTGTGGAAAAAAAGATTCTCTTGCATTGACACACCATTCCGATGTTCGCTGGAGACTGCACAAACAGTTATTGTTGCTACAGCCGTGCTACACAACCTCGCTCTTAGTTTAGGTGATAATGAGGATGAGTATTCCCTTCCACTGCAGCAAGATGAAACTATGGTAAACCATAGCCAAGAACATGGTGGAATAGCCAAAAGAAATGCAATTGTTGCAAATTTTTTCAATTGATTGATTTAAGAGGAAATGTTTTGTTAATAATTTTTTTAGTGAAAACATTAATTTTTGAAATAAATACATACTCTTCAGTGAGAGCCTTTTTTCATTGAATTAAATTACAGATACAGCATTTATGTTCATTAGGTTTATTTACAAGAAACAAATATGTACATTAATTTTCTTTTTCTAATTCAAATTTAATTTTTTTGTTTAACAGATTATAATGCTCTAATTTTGCCTTTAAGACTTTCATCTTTAAAAAGTGTTCTCTTTTTTGATAGGTCATGGTAGCTCTATGCTCTTCTTCCCTAAATTGCGCTATTTGTTCGTAATCTCTTTCCACAGCAACTTTCCTTGCATTGGCTGCTTCTGCTGTTTTAACAGAAGCATTCGGCTTGCGCTTCGATTTCCTGATTTGAGGTGCTGTTGTAAGCGGGGTAGAGCATAGAGTTTCCCTGGTTTTCTGTAGATCTTGTTTCACTGGCAAAGTTTCCTACAACCAAAATACAAATATTGATTAAGTCTGTCTTAGTTTAAAACAGAAAAAAATCAACAAAGAATCAAAATTTATACCACAATTTCAGTTTCACATCTTGTAAAATATGTTGCTTTATGCTAGTGTATGATTTAAAGTTTACAATTCATTTGATACATTACTTAGCATTACTCAAAATGTTAACACTCAAATTATGTACATTTAAAATAAGCTGTCTATATTTATATGTCAAATGCTAGTGTGTGTTATCTGTTACTTCATATTCCAAAAAAATAAATTTAATAATGGCTTTTCATTTAAAAAAAAAATGCATTCACTATTCCAGTAAATTTTATTGCATTAGATGTACTTAATCCCATGCATTAACCTCATTTGTAACAGATTTCTTTGGTTTTTTCTTCAGCTAGACTTTGAAAGGTCATTATATATAAATTAAATGAGGTTGTGTGTATATTGTACTAAAAAGGTGATGTGCTATTTTCTATATGACATGATATATGGGTACTTACATCAAGGGGATGATCATCAGGAGTAAAAATACTTTCATCCACTTGTACTACTGCAGACTCACCACCTGAAAAACATATATTTACTATAAATACTACAACTTACAAATACGATGTTGTGTAGTCATTCATTTCATAGCATAATAAAGTTTTCCTCCCTTATGTAAGCCGTAGTGTTATTGAACAAATTAAAGTTATGAGAGTTGAATACATTTTTGCCACAAACAACTGAGGTACATATTAACATGACGAAGCATTCGTATATTGTGTGGAATTTGAACTCAGGCCCTTAGATAACACCACCAGAGATAAGTGGGCTACCACTTTTTTTACCAACTACGCTGCTCGGTTGGAGCTAAAACTCTTTCTGAAAAATTCTAAATATTTTGTACATGTAACATTTGTTTTCTGTTCTATATTGTAAAATATTGATAAATGTGTGTGTATATATAGTGTCTCGTGACAAATAAAATCAGATTAATACCAATAGTATAATTATTTTTGTTAGATGGAATTGGTAAAGATTCAGTAACATGCTCTGTTTTAGATAAATGTGACTAATGGGGCCTAAGATTCAATTAACAAATCTTTCTTCACAAAAAAAACTGGATTTTTCATTCTAAGATTTTATAGAAATCATGAATTAAAAATAATTATTAAACATTAGAAATTATTTAAATTAATGATTATATACATTATAAACATTCTATTTTAACCTACCAAAGGGTTGCTGGAAAATTTTAAATCAAAAAGAAAAATAGATTAGGATATTTATATTTGTATACAATCAAAATATAAATTGAAATTTTAAAATAATACGAGTTTTGAATTCTCATTGTATAACATTTAACAAGCAAAAACACATTTTCTAATAATATTACCAACTTCATTTGTACCATGCCTAACGTGACCAGACGTCCCTTTTTATAATTACGAGTCCCGGTGTCCCTGAAATGAACTCTGGGACGCAAAATTGTCCCGTTTTCGGAAACCGCGCGAAGCTGTTCGGAAAGCTGTATTGAAATTTGAAGGTCAGACTGTATCGTCAGTTGAAGCTGCAAAAGCAATCAATAAGCTAAAAGACAATTTGACTCAGAAACAGACCAATCAGTCTCTTCCATTTACGGTCTGTCAATTAATGGTGAAATCAAAAGGTAATGGTACTTATATAGATGGATGAAGAATTGTGAAACGAACGGCTACAGAATTTTATAAAGCCGTAAATATCTGGTGCAGTGGACTTGCTTTCTTACCAAAGTAATGGAGATATTTTATTGGGCAGATTTAAAAAAAGGTACCCGCATGGGAAGACGTTCAAAAATCTCTGGATGTATTAATTGAAAAGGAGTATATTGACTGTAATAAAGATACAGAAGTTTTTGATGAATTTTCATTAGTTTCTAACTACATTACATTGCAAAAAGTAACCGAATAAAAATTATCTAAATGTTTCCACGGAAACTCGTTGGGTGGAAGTATTCAAACACTTTCACACCAACAATCTGCAGCATGAAAACTTTTCTATTTTGTTTGAATATATTTTATGTTTGCCTGCTACAAATGCTCCAGTAGTAAGAGTATTTTCTATGATGAACAAATTGTGGACATCTGAGAAAACCCAGTTACTAATTTCAGTTCTAAGGGCGATGTTGATAATTTAGGTGAATATAAAAAAACGTTCCAAGAGTTTCATTCTTACTTAAAATCTTCACCAGCTATATTAAAGCAAATTTGTTCCTCTGATAAATATAAATATAACTAAACATTTTGGGTATATTTTTTAATTCCTAACTTTTAAGCTAACTAACTTTTTCAAAAGTGTTTTTTTTTTATTGTATATCTGTTAATTGACCTAAATAAAACAATGTCCCGTTTTGAGTCAAAAAATAAATGGTCACGTTAACCATGCCCCACTTATTAATAATAAGAATCAGCCCTCAAACTATTGATAGCCACATTTTCAGGCAGCATCACATCAGAACATTTAAAATGTGGAGCTCAATGTAACAACTAATAATTAATAATGTCAAAGTTGAAAATAGACATTTAATTTTTGTTAGAAGTATCTATTTCTTATTAATTTTATTTGGTTATTGATTCAATTTGTCTAAGGTACTAAGACCGTTATGTGGATCAGTATTTACTTATTATAGATTCATTTACTCAACATTTCATAATGTGATCATTTTGATTTGTATCAGAGTTTTTTATATAATAAAACTTACACAAATCACTGTCAGAAAAATCTATTCAGAATAAAACAGAAAATTTAAATTAAAGGCTAAATAAAAATAATAAATCCATTTACACTTACCTTGAGTTCCTGATGAAACAGCAGTCTCATACACGTAATCGCAATCGAATCTGCATGGCAATGGCTTGATCAGTGCACCCATTGCAGCCAGCCGTTCATCTAACGATGTACACAGTAAATTAGGGGTTCCTCCACCAGTTTTAAATATTTCAACTTTATCAGAGTTTCTTTTTTTTTGAGTCTCCTTTTTCATATTTTTAAATTTATTTTGAAGCTGCTGTCGACTTTGCTTACATAGGCTGGCTGCATTGAAATCTGTAGTCAAGCTATCCCATGCTTCTTCTTTCTTTTTATTGAAAACTGCATTGGTAATTTTGCAGTTTAAAAAATGTTTGTATTTTTCAACAAGATTAACCAATAACTCCATCTCCTGCACTGAAAAGTTGGTTTTCGACATTGTAGCAAAACAAAACAGGAGAAAAAAAAGGGTAAGTTATAAATGCGTGTTAAAAACAGCTGATCGAATGTTTCGCGCCAAGATACAACGCAAAATGTAAGCAATACGTCACGTGATTATCAGTGTCCAATCATAACGACTTTAACATCTTGCCCACGCATAACTCACGGATCCGGTAATCGTCAGTTGGAGAATAAGAAACGAGAATTATCCGAGAGTTACCCTTGAGCGGGGGTTACCTTTTGAATAACTCGCGATTGAGAATACCACCGTTAGTGAATGATTTATCTTACCAAACCCTGGGGGTTGTTGTCTTTGTTGCACAGGTTGCTGAAAACCCTGATCTTGTCTTGGAGGTCCTCCTCTT
Source organism: Trichonephila clavata (assembly GCA_019973975.1). Classification (NCBI taxonomy): domain Eukaryota; kingdom Metazoa; phylum Arthropoda; class Arachnida; order Araneae; family Nephilidae; genus Trichonephila; species Trichonephila clavata. The sequence goes on along the minus strand of BMAO01026419.1, from coordinate 11,410 downwards.
CCTAAAATAATTGAAAGAAAATATTAAATCTATTTAAAAAAGATACTGAAAAAGACATAACATAAAATAAATTGAAATAAGGAAAAATTAAAGAAATTAGTACTATAAGGGATTTTCTAATTAAGGTAATAAGACATTAATATTAGAATGGAAATGGTAAAATACAAAAATTTAAAATAGCAGATGCACTTAGGGATTACAATATCAGACCAAAAGTTCAATACCGGTATTCAGTATTTTTTAGATATTGATACTGGGATATTGGTTTTAATACTGGGAGTAAAAATTTTAGAAAAAGAAAGAAAACATTGGTATTTCTTTGATTTGCTAGTTTTATTAGAGTGAATATATGAATTTTATCATGAAATATAATTTCTAACTTATAAATTATAACAGTATATAAAGAACCACAAAAAAGTAAAGGGGAACATCTTATTCATGTAAATCACAAAAGTGTAAATATCATTATTCAGTCTGTGGTACTATTACATGATCTTAAAAAACATAATACATCAATTGTACTGTCGTTAAGACTGAAATGTAATTTTGTGTAAAAATTACCAGCTGTCCAAAACGCATCTCGGCATCTACGCACCTATAACATCTTTCGGCATTTATGCTAGTTGGTGGTACTGTTAGCAATGTGCAATATACTTTTGCTAAGTATTTATCTCTAAATCAACCATCTTCAAAATAAATCTATTCCTCATTGGCTGATATAGGATATAGTATTTCTGTATTGTATTTTGGTTTGTTGAAATTATTTTTGTTTTTTCATATTTTATCACTTCTCTTGATTGTACGATGCAACTTTATGTTCACAGTCTAATTAATTTTGCCCATAAAAACAAAACAACTATTTTTTTATGTTGGAAATCCCTGAACATATAGTGGAGGCAATTTTAAAAGTTTCTAGTAAATACCAAAAAAAAGGTATTTAAACTTGTGAATACCGGTATTATAAAATTGTACAAATGGCTCAAAGTACCAGCATTTGGTATCCCGGTATTCCAATCCCCACGTCCACTATGCTGAGGAATAATTATTTTAAGTATATTTAATGCCGTAGATGCCTTTTGAAATTGGAATTTGGTTAGTTCATATCAACAATATATTTCAAAACAAATAAGACTTAAATAGACCAACATTGATCTTTACAATACTAATTTTTTAAAATTCTGTATTACATTATTTTTTAAAAAAATAATGTAATACAGAATTAAGATAAATCACAAACTTAATTCTCAGACTTAATCTTGATAATATTTGCCTTTTTTTAAACAAATGAATTAAAAACAGATTAAGATAAATACATTTCAAAGTTTAAGAAATGCCTTCAATACATTATCTCAGTGTTATAATTTATCTTACCCTGGGGTTGTCTTTGTTGTTCAGGTTGTTGGAAACCCTGATCTTGTCTCGGAGGCCCTCCTCTTCCTGAAATGATTGACAGGGGAAAAGAAATAAGAAATTTATTGCAAAACCTTAATTTTCAACTAAACTAGATATTATATTATTATAAGAAATATTAAAATGATAACAAATATTTAGTTAAAATAAAAAGTTTTACGCATCAAATGCATTAACCACTTGCGCTGGAAAGACATGCCATACAAGCCGTAATGCTTTTGCCACAGAATCGCCCACAACATGGTATGCATGTCATCATGCGAAACAGAAACGACCGTTTTGGTACACATATCAGTGAAATTTTTGCCAGCGCAAATGGTTAAAAAAAGCAAAGCAGATAAAAAATATCAGAGTTAAAGATCCCAAAACAGGAACAATATTTAAGATATTTTCTCCCCAGATCAAGTTATTTCTTAAAACTTCTAAAATAAACAACAAAGTTTCCTGCCATTAAGTTTAAAATACACTGAAAAAGAATTTTTTTAAAAAAATACAATTATTTGATAAAGAAAAAGGTAGAACTGATAAAATTTTTACTAAGTTTGCAGAAAATTACATCCAGAACTCCAACAACAAAAAACTTTAAGATAACTAAAAATTACAAAAATTCACTACCCATAAAAAAAGTACTAAAGATTTAACACTTTTTTAATAAACTACACAACAAAATGTTTATTTTCAATACTTAAATATTGAAAAAAGATCCCTCTTTTTATAACTAATGCAGCTATCGTCCTCAAGATATATACAATCTGCAGGACAAGTAAATGTTACCTTGAGAATAAATACAATTTTTTGAGAAAATTATTTATTTTTCCCTTTTGATATATCTACAAATTAATGCTTTTTAGCAGTTAAATATAATTATCTTGAGTGAACCAGAAAATTCATTTTAACTTTGAATTAACCTTTGATTAAAAATTTTTCAATATGTGTTGCACCACTTCTTTAAGATAATGCAATTTAATTTAAGCATTTATACTGGAACTAAAAATTACCTATGGAACATATTTGAAATTTATATATAGATTAATATTAATTTTATGCATCTCATATATAAATTTCTGAATGTCCTTGACATCTATTCCAAAGAGCTCAATAATTAAAGTTGTCAAATTCCTATTCTAATTATAATTAGATTGATAAAAACAAGAATCACATTTTATGACATGTGGCTTATGTACTTACAACAAAAATAGGAATATTCTTTCTATAAATTCAATGCAAAACAATTAATATGCATGCCGACACCAAAGCTATGTTACTACATCTTGCTATGACATTCTGTCACTTAATAAGAGAAAAAACTTTCAGCTGATCTTCATAATAGCTAGTTATACACAGAATACTTGTGATTTATAGAACTAATTTTATTTGATAATTTTACAATGAGAGATGTTAGGTAGGGAATTTATACAACTGTATGACCAATAGTCAGTCATCAGCTATTATTTACTAAAAAAAGAAAATATGTTACACTTTTAGCCATTATTGATAAAAATAAAATAAACAATTTCCTGCTAGTTTGATATCACGGGGCATTGCGCCAAGTTGTTGTTTATGTTCGCCAAGATGAGTGATAACATTACAATATGGTTACCTTGATATTTTTATCGTCTGGCGATGTAGTTGCCATGGAGATAACGTATACTAGAAATAATTTTTATTGGTTCTGTTCCCGCGGTAATCCTATTAATTTCAGACGATTTTATTTTGATTTATTTTACAATTTAACCATTTTCATTGCAATCCCGAATCAAAATATATTTCAGTCTTCTGTTTTATTTATTGCTATTTTCGAATATGGATATTTCTAATATCATTGGTGAGAACTAGGATATTCTTTTTTAAAAAAATGAGTGTTATATTTTTAATTATTTCTATAAATCGTTTATTTTCAATTTCTTTTACTTATTAAAAATGTTTTTTTTTTCCGTTTCTTGTTCGATGAAATTCGTTGAAGAAATTTGCAGTTTTTGGAACATAGCAAGCTTTCAGTTCTTTTTAGTTGCTATTCATTATCAATTTTAATATATATTATGTAATTATTTTATTAATAAAAAAAAATACAATAATTACAATGCGCCAAATTGGATGGGTGGGCGATACTAAAGCTGTTCCAAATATAAGAAAATACTTTAAAAAATTAGGGTGTAATTCATATTTAAATTTACATAAGTTCTTAATCATGTTTTGATAAAGAAAAAATGTCTTAATTAAAAAAAAAATGTTTCATCATGCTAAGAAACAATTTGAAGAAAAATAAACAAACCTCTTCCCTTTCCCTTAGGAGGCATTTTCTAATATCACCTACAACAAGAAAAAAAGGAATTATAGGAAAACAAAGAATAAAAAATTATCAAATAAATTATATTAAAAAATTATGAATAAAATATTTTTTGAACTTAAAAATTGGAAGCGAAAGAAATACTAACCTGCTACTCACTTATTCAATATATTCAAAAGTAATCTATAATTTACCTCTATAAATTTCACAAACAATTTTTCTTATACATTCTTCCCTACATATGCAGAAGTATACTTCGATTTTCCTGCTCTATTTTTGTTACAAAAATAAAGGATACTAATGCATTATTGCAAATGTATTGGTAACATTATATGAAACGAAACACATGGTTGCCAATTCAGGACGTGCGAAATCGGGATTGCCAACTTGGCAAGTTATCTTGAACATTACCATTGTTGTGATAGTACACAAGTACCAAAAATTTTTTTTCACCTTTAAACAAAATTAAGAATAACAATTAATAGTTCTAATCCCCTGCCGTTTCCCAATCTCACATTCAGCAGTGTTAATAAGTTTTTAAGAATGTATAAAGCATTCAACTCGTACATTTCCTAACAGAAGTGCAAGGATAAAAGGAATGCAGCAGTAGCACAAAGACAAAGTGAACATCTCATCTCATAGATGGAACAATTATAACTAGGAACTGAGAAAAACCAGCTTAGAGAATAAGGAAATGAACCAATTATATAATTTTATTGACCTGGAAAGTGGTATTAAAAAACATTTGATATTTGTTCAAGCAGGAAGTTGGCGGAGAATGATAAATTTGAATAAATTTTAAAAGACAGTTATCATTATACACCAGCATATATATATATATATATAGACAGACTGAATCATAAATTTTATTTTATATTTTGCTGCTCAATAAGTTTCTACATTTACATAAACAAAATTCTTCTCTTTCTGTTATAAATCATATGCAGAATATTTACGAATCATAACAAAAGCCAAACAATCATTTATCTTAATTCATAATTTTGGCAGTTTGTAATTTTTCAGTGATGTTATTCATAACGCATAAAAAATTATTAAAAGATAGAATGGGATTTTCAATTCCTCAAAGAATATTCTTAGAAAATACTAGTTTGCATTTTCACCTAAACTGGAATAATCATTCAAAAGGAAAAGAAATGAATAATTTTTTTTACAAGTGTTACAGCCATTATTGGTATAATAACGGGAAAAGTTTCCATTTCATTGAATCTAAACTAGAGTTGTCAAAGAGAAAATATATATGTTTTTATTGAGATAAGTGATCTATCCCCTTATTTTTATCCTTTTCATTGTACTTTTTTGCAAAATTTGATTACTTTTACTTCATGCCATGTTTCCTTACATCAATAATAGTTCAATCATTGTTCTTCCAGATGGAAAGACATTTTGTTTCACATTGCAACAATGACTCACATTCAGAAATCCTGATTTGGTACCATCTTGCAACATTTTTAAAATCACTGCCATGGGATGCACCAAAATAGAATTTTACCCGAGTTTTGTGTTATTGACAAGGTGTAACCATTAAATACAAAATGTTTCTTATAAAATACAAAATGTCCAATCAGGCAGATTTTCAAAGATAATAGATTATTAAAGTATATCTAAACTATAACTAGCCAAAAAAAAAAAAAAGCCACCATAAGAAATATGAAAATCTGTAAAAGCCCCCGATTGCCTTGGTACAATGATTTACCATGCTCTCACATTGCTAATTTTTCTTTTTAACAGTGCTGAAGTACTGTACATTCTGGATACAATGTAGGTTAGGATGTCTCTTAATGAAGTTGACAAATTTTTGGTAATCACTTAAAGAGGTTGATAGACTATTGATAAGTATTGATAGTTAATTGCAGGTAACAAAATAGGGAATTATAAACAAAATAATAACAATGTAGAACAAAAATTTGATGTTAATTCAAGAGAATTATCGGAATTTAGTGAATTTAAGAATCATTTTAATGTTAAGAAATAAAAACTATACCAATTCTAAAAAGTTAAAACTTACTTTCTTTTAGAATTGCAATTTTTTTTAGGAAAAATAAAAGAGTGAAATTGTCGAATCGGCCACTGGTCCGCCAAATTTTGAAAAATTGCCAACTTAGCGCGTTTTTACACCGCGATCTGACTTTTTCACTGAAACAAAATCACAAAGGTTACCTCATTTGACGCATTTATCGATTTGGTGAAAAAACACTTGACGGGATAAGTGGCCGATTCGATGATTCAACTCTTAAGATTACTGAGAAAGATGCAATACCACACATTAAATCACTGCTTATGTGCTTCCTTTTCCATGTGAGAAATCCAAAATTTAGACCAGAACTGAATCTTAAAAGAAGCAATTGAGTTTTAGTTGTACTCTAAAAGCTTATATTCCAGGATAGTAATCTATCAAGAAATAATATCACAGTTGGCTTTTTGAATCCACATATTCTTCATTCAATCTAGATCAAGGGCCAGCAACCTTTTAGCTCCAGTATGCCAAACCAATCTACAAGTATGATTCAGCGTGCCTCACACAGTAGGACATGTTTGAAACATTTCGAATCCCGCAATAATGCATACAGAATTAGAGAACAGAGGTCAATAATATAGATTTACAGTTTCATTATGTATTAATTTCGCATCAATTAAAGATACATCAAAAAGTAAAAAGAAACAGCATAAAATATATTTACTTCAACAAAAATAAAAAAATTAAATTTTTTGAGAACTTTTAAATATATTTATTATAAATAAGAAATAAACAACATAAAATATAAGTATTTCCCTTCATTACAGTTAGACAAAAAGATAATTAAAAATGTTAATGCGAACCTAATGCTTGCACCGCTCCATTTTCATATAACAAAATCAGGAGTATAATTTGCGACTTTCAATTTGATGCGACTTTTTGAGCATTAAGTTATTTCTTTGCAGACTCAAAAAATTTTTAATATGAGGAAAGCTTTTTTACTCAGATATGTAGATTCAAAAGCGGAAAGTAGTGTACACATGCAATTTTTTCTCTTCAAACAATGAAATTTCTCTAGCAATGACATTCAATAATTCACAAAATAGCTGTAAATTTATCTTTGGAGTTATCTTTTAGAATTTTTCTAATTCCGTAAATGTCAGTTAGTCTGAAGATGTTTGTCAAATAAGGTCCATTACAAATTTATCAACTTCCATCCACTCAAATATTGACAAGTTTGCAGAATAGTGCACAGTGCTACTGATAATTGTACCGCATAATTGTATGGTTTGCCAACCACTGATCTTGATCATACCTAATTCACTTTCTTCACAAATACAACTATTTTTTCTCATAGACCTCCTAATACGATGCTTATCCATTTCTCTCTCGCTTTATTTCCAAATAATTTCAACAGTCAAATTCTTCTTTTCAATCAAATGCTTGTTATTTTCACAGACTGAATACTAGATAATTAAGATCAAACCAACATTGTTATATAACAGATATTTTCCCCTTACTCTCCAAAAATAATTTCGGAAAAAGAAATGTATATTATACATTTGCTATATTGTTCAGAAAAAACAACATAAGGCAAATTGGCAAAAAAAAAGAAGAAATTTACAATGATTATCAAAGATGAAATATTAGTAAAGTTTTTCCAACAAAAGCCATTAAATGCTTTATATAAAAAAATCATCTTTTTACATAAAAACATCTGATTTTAAATAATGAATAGTTTTCAGATATAAAGAACATATGATCTCATTGGAATAAGTCCACATTTCATTGTACCTGGATTACCAAACTAACCAGTACAATGTAATTATCACTGTGAAATGTAAAAATCATTGCCAAATCCAAGAAGCACCCTAATCTACACTCCAACCCCGAAATTATTAGTTCAAATTGTTCACATATCTGTTATCAAACTTTAATAGAAGTAGATAATTTTTGTTTTTTTACTAAATCTTTTTAAGTTTCGAATTTTATATGAAGAAAAATACCACTTTTGTTCTACCATATTCTATTCTACCCTTTTTGTTCAAATTTTGGATGATTGGGAACCTTCTGGGTAAAAAACATAATTTCTTAGCTTATTTATACTAATCACATGTTCCTGACTGTGTCATTTACTTGTGGCCAGAGTGTCACTGATTTGAGTTGATTTACCGCTTAGAGGTGACTGATGCATATTAAATTTGTCAAGGCACAATGTCCTCCTGTTGACATAGTGTAGTTAGGAGAGGTGGTGCTAGGTCTGATGTCTTCCTCTCTTGATTGAAATTCAAAATTACTTCTTTACAGCACACCATAAAGAACCACAAAGGCTATGTCTCCAATAGCTTTTGTGTTACTTTATGGTGTGCTGTTAAAATAACTTTCCCTCATATTACATTTTAAATTGCTTAAATTTTTTTTATTAAAAAATCTGAAGTTAAAAATTATTTGAGAGTAAAATTTCTGTTTGTAAAATATTGTGTACCATGTAGACAACATTGATAGTAAAGTTTAATTTCTTTTTTGTTTGTTTCTTGTTTTGTTATCAAATTACAATGTGTTATAAATCCAAATACACGCTTCTCCTATTTTTTTTGTATCTTATCTTTAAATTATCAAGCTGAATGATTTATATTATGTAGCATAATAAAACATTGTTCATTAAAATTGGATTTCAATTAATATTAATATGTTAAAGTGTAGAATAGGACCACTTGGCAAAATCATTTTAGTGACTAGAATCGGTAGCCAAGCAACTTTTTTTATGAATCTTTAAGCTTTTTATTATTTTAAAAATTTCTCAGTAATATTTTATTTTCATTGCAAAATTCTACTTTGTGTATTCTCAGAACACTTATCGCTGAATTAAGTTGTTTGTCGACCGAGATTCCAGTCGCCAAAAAATTAACTTCTCTAAGGGGCCCTTCTATTCTACACTTGTACCAATTTCGGATCAAAAACTAAAGTCTCTGAAGAAAATAAATACAGACTGAGAAATAAACAACAGACTTATTTTATGAAATATTGCTAAGACCAAAACATCTTCCAAAAGTTAAATAATTACAATGGCAAGATAAAATAAAGAATTTATGATTTAAAATAAATTTCAAAAAACTAATAAAAAATTGTTTACTTCAAGATAACATACCTGAATATGTGAAAACTCACGAAACACACACACACACAAAAGCACTCCAAAAACTATCAGTGTTTATTTGTACTCTATCAAACAACACAGAAAGACTGACTTACATTAAAAAATTTAAAAGGAAATTCGTTTTTTATCCCCTTGCATCAAAATTAACAATAAAAAGCATTAACAAAAGTATTTAATCAGAACGCACTGTTAATGCATATCGTTCCGCAGTTTTTCAAAACTAAACTAATTTTATTTATAGTTCGCGTTTTAGAAAACTTACACTTCGCAGTGTCAAAAGAAAAAAAATTACGAACTGAAACTTTGTTTAGTTCAATTCAGTTCAGTACAGTGATACTACTGTACATCTGGAGCCCTGGCTAGCACGATAGTGACAGATAAAAGGAACAAACAAGACCGGACGTGTAATGCGCAACTTCGTTGGCAGCACCTATTCCTATAATCTACAAACAAGGATGGGTTACTTTGATATTTTTGGCCTCTTTTTGAAAATCGCCAAGTTCATCGTTGGCTTAATTGAACCTACTAAAATCATTCTTGCTATAGAGCTCGTGCTGAAAGGTTCGTATATGAAATTCTAGCGGCGAGATTTATTGATTAGATATTTTATAATTTTGAATTGTAATGTTCAATTGTTAAATTTTTTTGCAGTTTTTATATTGTGTTAATTTCCTGGAAAGTTTTCCATCATTTTAACATATTTTCTGATTTATGGAATTTCTAACTTATGTGAACAACTAGAAACTTTGACTCATAATTTTGAATTAATATTATTTTACTCTTTTTATATTGTATTTTTTTTTTTATTTTGTGCTTTGATTTGATATAATTAACATTTTCAGTTCATCGACTTTCTAGCTTCTGCCGTGTGAAAGCTCGATTCTCCGATCACGTGAATGGTAAAATTTGATGCTTTGATTATTTATAATGTTTTAATAATCCGTTTTAAAATTTCCAGGTATTTACCATTGTAGTAGATTCATTACTTTTTTTGGTTCCTGCTGTGTGATTGCCCACTTGGCTGATATCGTGAGTGTAAAACTTTTTTTTGTCGTTAAATCGAAAGTTCTATTGATTGTTATGAAAAATTAGCGTAAATATATGAGGTAAATTGTCTTTCTAAATTTTTAAAGGATTGTGATAATAATAATAGAAAATACAAATTTTCTGGAGCTGTTCTTGTAAAAGAAGGGTGCCCTGCTAGGATCCAACCAAAGGTAATAACACTATTCTTAATAAGAAAATACATTTATATTTAATTCAAAGTAAGAAAAAAATCATTATTAGAATGTATTATCTATCTCAAAAAATTTTATACGAATCACATGTAAAGATCTACGCAATATGTTTAAATTTAACCTTCCCTTAACCTTTTCCATATCATGAGTGAAATTGTAGATTTAGATATTTAACACATTTGCTAACATGTGAAGCTTCCTAGACATATAAAAGGAAAACTAGTTGTAGAAATATCAAAGATTCTATATTCCAATTATTAATGGAATATCTTGGTAGAATCACTCTTTATAAAGACTATTAAGGGATCAGTGTAATATATTTTTCAAAGCCTAATCAAGCATTTCAACTGGTTTATAAAACTTGCATAAAGTTCATTAAAGCTAATCTTGAAATGGGTATTGAAAAATCTTCAGTATTAGAATATGTATTCGGTTAATAGAAGTTTAATTGTACTTGACTAATAAGGAATGCTTTACTCTGTTGCTCATGTTATTACTAATAAATTAAATACAGGAGATATGTATTGCGTTTCAACATTCTGGGAGAAAGGGTGCCCAGTTAAAAATTAATTGCATTATGGCCAATGATGACCAAACAGTTTCACATGCTTTTAAAACATATTTCGGAATAGTGTTTGGCTTTGCAATTGGCACCTTCATTGTACTTGGAAGAAATGGTTAAATGATCTTGTTCTCCAATTTTGAAATGCGAAGGGAAATTCCTCTAGTAGCTCTTTTGGAAGGAATAAGTTCAATAATATGTAAACAAATAATGGCTAATTTTAAAATTCCATCGACTGATAAAAAGCCTGCTTTCAATAAATATTTTGATGAAAATTATTGTAATTCATCCTACTAATAGTATAAGTCACATCATCTATACTTCTGTATGCCAATACTGATAAAAAATATATATTGTTAATCTTTTCACAATACATGAATCTCCAATTATTTTAAAATGAAAATTTAACTGTCAAGCAGATAGTTTTGAAAATACAGCATGACACATATTTAGCACATTATAGAATTTTAAATGATACTCTCCCCAGTTTTATATCCTCACAATTTTCCATTTCAAAATGAATTAAAATTCCTGACAGATATTTATGACCAGCAACAATTCTTGGTTTGTAAAATTGCAGACTAATGGAGATGTATTTTATGTAGTTAAAAAGATTATGGAAGCATTTCAGAAAGATTTGTGTGTGTGATCAATGCCATTACAGGTGTGTAAAGTTTATCATGTTCAGCTTGGTATACATGTGAATGCTCAGATAATCATGCACCATGTAAACATATTAAGTTCATTCTTAAATTGTTTGAGAGATTCCATGTTGTTGAAA
>BMAO01026418.1:0-18623 GCA_019973975.1 Trichonephila clavata | reverse complement strand
GGCTGTACTATATTTTAATGCTTATGATGATTTTATTAACTTCATTAAATTTATGAATACTTTTCCTTTGGGGGAAGCGTAAAAATGCAACAAAAAATCGCCAAATTCCACTAAAAAATTATTAACTGTAATAAACCTAGTACACTGCTGGCCACCGTAAATGCAACACCTTGAAGGATGCACGTAAATAACGTGAAATTTACAACATGCATTAACGGAGGTGAGATATGCAAATGATTAGAATTTCAGCGCAGATACACATCACGCACGCCTGTGGCGCCACCTCAAAGCGCTATTTAAGGCTTGGAGATTTCGACGATTTCAAGTTCAGAAATTGTGTATTTCATGTGGGTTTTTTTTCAAAAAACGATCAGTTATGTCTCGTAGAAAACAGCGATCAGCTTTTGATCAAGTATCCGAGTTCGACAGAGGAAGGATAGTGGGGAAATCGGTAGTCGTGTTGGACGAAACCAAACAACTGTAATGTGGATATGTGACCGTTGGATGCAGGAGGGTACGACGGACCGATGTGGTCGATGGCATCCACCTCAGTGCAACACTTCACGTGAGGACAGACGAATTATGCGCATGGCAGTGATGGATCGCTCAATCACATCACGAACCATAGCAGAGCACATCTGATGTCATATCTGCGGGTACCATTCGACGCCGTTTATAGCAGAGTGGTCTGTCACAAGACGTCTATTGCTTGGTCTACCTTGAGGCAGAACCACAGACGTCTCCGCCGCCAATGGTGCGATGAAAGAAGGATGTGGGTGGCAGAATGGAATGAAGTTGTCTTAACTGACGAGTCACGCATCTGTATGCAACACCACGATGGTCAGATTCGTGTCTGGAGACACCGTGGAGAGAGGATGCTGAACAGCTGCGTTATGCACCGCCACACTGGTCCTGCACCGGGTATTATGGTATAGGGCGGTATTTAATATCACTCTCGCACTCCTCTAGTACGCATTGCCGTTACTTAAAACAGCCAGCGCTACATCTCCGAGGTGTTTGAGCCAGTTGTCCTTCCTCAACTTCAGGGCTTGGCCACAGCCATATTTCAACAGTGTAATAAATGCGCGACCACACGTGGCACGCATTGTCCAAAGGTTCTTCGTCAATCACCAGATTGAATTGCTTCCCTGGCCGGCTCACTCTTCGGATCTTTCGCCGATAGAAAACGTGTGGTCCATGGTTGCTCAACGATTGACCCAGATTACACCCCCGGCTGCCACACCAGATCAACTTTGGCAACGTGTGGAAGCTGCTTGGTCTGCTGTACTTCAAGAACACATCCAAAGTCTCTTTGAATCAATGCCGAGGCGTGTGTCAGCGGGATCTCTGGCGTGTGTGCTCTGGCTACTGATTCTGGCAGGAACCACACTTCACAGAAGTCTATAAATTTAATCATTTGATATTTGGTCAACATGTTATCTGTAAAATAAATTTTGTTGAGTTATCTCTTGTCTTTCTTGGTGTTGCATTTACGGTGGCGAGCAGTGTACTTAATTCACGAGTTTGAGTGTTCATGGCACATGTGCAGAAAGATAATTAAAAATAAAAAAATATCCTTATTTTGTGTTTGGTTTTTAAGTAGGCTAGAAAAAAATTTAATCGTCTTGAACGTTCAAGATTTTTCAAGAAACACATTTTTGTTGAAAAATTTAACAACATGGCCACCAATTTTGTCTGTTGCAAAATATTTTGCTTAAGTCTCTTCTGTTTTTTTGCTATCATTGAAAAAATAATATATATACAGAGAGAGAGGAGAAAAGCGACTAACTCATTCACTCATGACGGATCTCCGGATTTGTTAGATCTACAGACTTGAAATTCGGCAGTTAATTTCCTTTCATAAAGTAGAGATCTGAGAACAGGATTTTGTGGAAGTCGACCCCCACTGGGATTGCGAGAGGCAAAGAGAGATTATAAATAAATATTTCCATTTTTGATCTCTATTAGACCATCAGACTTAAAATATGACAAGCATGTTTCTTTCATGAAGTAGAGATCCACTAAGTACGGGTTTTTCAAAATTTGATCCCAAGGGGTATTGCCAGGGGTCAAGGGAGTGTTATATAATCAAATGTTCTGATTTTGAATTGTTAGAGACACATACTTGAGATTTTATTATGATGTTTCCTTTGTGGAATAAAGATACTCTAAGAACGTTTTTTTTTAAAAATCAACTCTTATGGGGGGGGGAATTACTGGGGCTATAGATAAAAAAAAATTCCACTTTGTACTTCTAGACATATGGTAACGAAATTTGGTTTGCATGTTTTTATTGTTGAGTTGAAATCCATTAAGAACAGTTCTTACGAAAGTCTACTCTCAAGGTAGGTTAGCACATTGATAAAAAAATTTCCTTCTTCGAACTATCAGATTTAAATTTGAAATTCGTGAAGTATGTTTATTTTGTTGAGTAGAGAAAAACTAAAGATGGATTTTGTCACTTTGGGGGAGGGGCTTCAGAATCGGGAAAGATAATTTCTATTTCAATTTTAGAAATCCAAGTCTGTTGTCCTTTTTTTAATCAAGAGGTTGAAGTCCGTATAGAATATATTTTTAATACAATCGAACACTTAATGCTTAGTACTTAGCTATAAATAAACTTGGATATCATGACGTTATATGATATATAAACAAGCATATATTCATATAACGTCATGAAATAACCGGAGAAGTGAGAGCGTAGCGGCTAATATATACGCATTTATAATTTGTCTACGAGTGTTGATGAAAGATAAAACTCTCATATGAAAAATATTTCGCACAAAATCTATTTCCTGTTTCTCTATAAAGCATTAACATGCTTTAAAATATTCTGCAGAAACGTGGTGTGACTGTTAATATAACAAGTAGCTTTTCTGCGGACTAGTTTTTATAAAGTTTTTTTCCAGCTACGTGAATAAATATAATTTCAATTTGGACTTTATTATTATAAATGGTATTTCAAGCATATCGAAACTTTGTTTTTAGAGCTGCATAGAGCAGAATCACTCCAGTGTTATAGTGAAATGAAAAAAAAATGTTTTAAAGATCCTAGAATTTTCAATACAGTGAAAAGTAATATTGAAGGAGAGGAACACTTCTCGATATTTTTTGAAACTGAAAAGGAAGCGGCCTTTCGATGACTTGAGCAAACATTCCCCTGGGAATTCAAGATCCGCTATCAACTATTTCAATACCAGCGATTGATATATAGAGCGGAAATAAACTTTCACCAGTCTAAATCTAAATATTTTTCTTTTTCTTTCCTAGGAATGTGAGTTTCTGAATTCAACTTTCGTGTTAGTAAAAGAGTGCCAAAAGTACTTTCTTGTGAAGTAAATCTTGGATTTCTATTTTAAATGTTTGCCTTTCACAGGAAAACTTTTTTCTTTGTCTTTCGTGCTATTGATTATTTGGAGTAGAGTTCTGAACCATTCTTGTTCCATACTTTTTTTGTCAGTAAGATAAAAGGTCACGGTATTTTTCAGATGGATCCCCCTCCCCCCATGAAATATATCAATACGTATAAAACGGAATTAAACCAGTTCCCTATAGTGAAAAACCACATAATTGAATTTTTTCAGAAAATATATTAGCCTTACACCAGCTGGGTGGCGTAGTTAGTTTATCACTGATCATGTACACCTAAGGTTGCGGGTGCGACTCCGGCCCAAGTCGGTGGATTTTTATGATGCAGAAAATCGATAGCGTCCATATCGTATGACTATATGGCATGTTAAAGATGCCTAGAGTTCCTGTTTTATTCTCTCTGCAAAATTAAATTCCCAGTTCCATTTGGGATCAACAGAGGTGAGGTGCCGCTCTCTTGGGAGAAAACTGGGAATCAAAATTATATTGCGGTGAATGAATGGTATTCCATCTATATCATAGGTCCCCAACCTTTTTTGAACTGTCGACCCCTTTTCTAGTAAATATTTCAATACCGCCCCCTCCCATTCTAGAGAAAAAAGAGTGTACATAACACATGGTGAAAACAAGACTTAAATTTTAAAAAAATATTCTATTACGAATGGAATATATTTTTTAATCTTTTTTTCTAAAGCTCCATTTTTTTTATTGAATCTGAAATAGCTATTGCCCCAAATAAATTTAAATGTGTAATGTTATATATTTTAGTCATAGATAGAATATTGTTGAAATTGAAACGCGCTACTGAATTTCTTCTTCATTTAAAAGAGCGGAAAAAAAAGTTTTTTACCTTACCTGTTATAAAGACAGGCAGGGATTTTGATGATACGAAGTAATTCATAATAAACTATTACTTTCAAAATAAATATAAGTTGACAAATTCAGCCTTTAAAGAGAATCCCACGTTAATTCCTGTTTACCATATTTAATTATGGTTCTTGGATAATATACGTAATGAAATGCAGTGGACGAAACATTTTTCCTACTGCTCACAGACAAAGACAACATGTTAACTAGAGAAATTTTTAAAAAAAATGCACTATGTCATTCAATTTAATGTAGGCCAATGTAATGTTTAAGTTTTAGTTGAGCCAAGTAAAGTTTAAATTAAGTTAAGCCAATGTCTTTAAGTTTTTTATCCAATTCCCGAAATATGTGAATTTTCGTATATGTGATATAGAAATTATTTAAATACATACAATCAACGTAAGTAAACAGTATTAAAGTTTACTTTTGTTAGTACATAATAAGCTTTTTTTTGTCTTTTTATAGACTATATTTGGCTAATCTGACCACACTCCTCTGTGCCACCTCAACGTCCCCTAATTTTCTCTGGGTCTTTTACTGCCCCCCTGAAAGCCTCAAACGCCCCCAAGGGGCGTAATCGCCCACGTTAAGAACTATATGGTGCCGTACTGAAAAGGGATACAAGTTCCCGGGAAATGTATTAGGTCTGCAATGGTAAAATGTCAATCCTCAACTCTACACTGGAAATAAAAAAAATAAGTTCGTCTTACTAATGAAAATGAATTGGAATTTTTTTTGTGTCTTTCAAGTGTGCTGCATTTGTGCAGTTTAGCCTTTGAGAACAAGATCACCATTTTTGTGTTATTTGTGAAGCTTTGATTGTTTTTTGCTGCCACGATATAACTTTTATGCATGTGTTAATAAGCTCTGCTACAGATACAGGTAAGATATAACATTTCTCTTTAATATTATGAGTAACTTGGTTTAAATACTACCTACTACCATGAATAAATGTCAATTAATTGCCTTCCTTCATGGTAATGAGAACGAATATTTTTAAGCAGACAGTCTGGGGTAAGATTACGAGCTCGTCATCTTGCCCTGTGTCTCGGAATTTATTAAACTAACTATTGTTGTCCATTCTATTAAATCTTGTGAACGCTTGTTTGTCTGTGTGTATGTTCGCGCGACCTTGCGTTTCCATCTCTTCTGGGGCTAAGGGGTGCTTCGGATCGGGAAATGTTTCGTTCAAAAGGGGGTGACCAGAGGAAGACATTTTTGCCATCCGCTAAGCCCCAACCCCCTCCTAAAGAGGAAGGAATGTAACAATCATTTACTGGCTTTTCTGATTTTTTGCGAGAAAACGAATGCTTCCTGAACTTGCAGAAAGAGCCCCACCAGGAACTGTAGGCAACTGTAGTGATAACGACTGGAACAATGAGGGCACCTTTTTCTCTTTTTTGAAGCCCTTTTATCTTCATGTGAAACCAAGCAAAGAATCTCCTACTCTATTGATTTTTGACTATCACAAAACTCATATAATTTTGCAGGCTATCTTATATTGCAGAGCGAAAAACATCATCATGGTTGGGTTTCGGCAACCAGTATGGTGTACGGGCAGACCAGTTAAGGAGTTTAGAAGGTTGCTTCTTTGCTTCATTTGAAAATATTCTTTGGCACATCAAGCACATCCGACTCATGCTGTATGTTCCTTTTTTTCACAAAGTTAGATATAAAAATAATCAGTTTAAATGAATCTTTCTTTTTTTGTAAATCCTTTCTGAATAACACATATTAATGCGGAATGATTATTGCACGCACGCACACCTGAACTCTTTAGAATACTTTTTATGTTACTTACTACGCATGAGTATGAGTTCCCTTAGCTTGGATATACCATACTCCCATCAAAAATTTTGAATTCATATGGTATTGTAATTCATAGATAAATTTTTATTTGCTTCTAATATAGCAAGCCTTAATTTAAATATGTTTATATTCAAACTAATTTATGCTAAATTTTTTAATCGAATATTTGCGAGATACGAATACATACGGAATATTATTAAACTTTATAATGAGGAAAAATCCTGCTTAAAAAATTTATTCAAAATGGAGAATATCTTACTAAAGATCCGAAAATATGTTGGAAAATACCAATTCAACAGGAAATCCTAGTGCACAATTTCCCTGAAACATATTTTGAGAGTTAAATGAAGCAGCGGGTTTGAATGTCTTAAGAGAAAAAATAAAAATTATAGAAATTTTCATCCCTCTCCATAGCAATGTACAAAGATATTCTACTTGTACAAAATGTATTGGTGGAAATTTTCCATTATCGCGTGTATGTTATATAGTATTATAAAAATATTAATTTTAGAATGGCAGTTTGATCGTGGCCACTATTGCAAGGGAGACTTCTTCAATTGGGTACACATGAATATAGGTATATTTAACATATATAGAAGTACAATTGTCTAACTAGCGGACTGTATGAAATTGTGTTCTAAGCCTAATAGTTTCGATTTCGAATTCCAGTCTGATGAAAGAAACTTGACTCAATAATAAACCAAACTGCATTTTTTTCTGAATATATTTCACAGATGAAGAAAAATTCACTAGGAGTAGAATGGTTCACATGTAATTTAATATTTCACATTTTAATTATTTCACTATAGGAAAGCATTTCTACACGAGAACATTTCTGAACGAGAACTATAGTGCGTATTTACATTCGAATAAAGATGCATGCACTGATTGTTACCACAAGACCATTTCTAAATAGAAGTTACTCACTGTAACAGCGCTGCCCCTAACCGCTTTTAAGATTCAATAATATAAACACGACTCTGTGATACCTTCTTTATCTTGTTCCACTGACAACTTAACTTATATTTTTTAAAAGTCTGCCTACTCTCGTCTCGACTAAAATTTATCATAGTGTTTTTTATATTATTTTTTATTTCAGAAAATTTCAAGAAAAAAAAAAGATTCTTGAAAAAACACTATATTGACGAAGAATAATTATATAAAATCATAAAAAAAATTAGTGTTTGTTTTATTTAAGAGGTTACAAGACTTCTTACAAATCCAAATTGTAACGGTTAAATTTTGAGTTCTATATTGTCAATTCTTCAGGAAAGATTTAAGAAAGCAGTTTTATAAAGAAAACTCATTTAAAATACTCCCTCCTTAGAAATGCAATCTAGAGAGTAATTATAAAATTTCTACTTGGATGTGACAGTAATCCTATTTCGAATTTTAATTAATTTGTTCGTGATAATCATGAAAGAATTTGAATTTTGTCTTTCTATGGGTACGGAACTTAACTTCCTGAAAGCGAAATTTAAAGGTGAATGTAAAATGAGCAAAAATAACTCAGTTTTGAATGAATACTAACATACAGAAAGTTTTATGAATAGTCCATTTCTTTGAAGTTGATAAATATCTTTTCTCCTAAGTTCAGAACAAATTAAACATTTTTTCTTCCATCTCTTCTGGGTATTGATGTAATTTCAAAGTTTGGAAAATTGAATTATATATAAATGGAAATTTATCAAAAAAAAAACTTTTTTGATTAAAAATTAAAAAATATGTTCTCGTTTACAGTTTTTTTTATTGTGAATTTGTTAAATCATTTTATACAAAAATTCCAATTCATCAAAAAGAAAAAAAAAACACTGGTACGGAAAACTATGAAAATTAATATAAAAAATAGTCATGTGACAGAAGTAAAAAATACTATGCATTTAAAACTGGAAGAACAACGAGAGCAATTTTTGAGCAAATTTAAGTAAAAAAAAAATAAAAACCCTCTTCGAATTCAAATAATTTGGATCTTTATGCATCATTTGGGTTTTTATCTATATTCAGCGCTATCCCCAAAATAAGTTATTGGGTATCATTTTTTATTTGAAACATTTGCTTATATGACTTGATTTAAAATTTCAACTCTTAAATGTATCATCAGTATTTGAAACCTTGAAATGTTTTGTGTATAATAAATATTATAGAGAAATTTAACGCATTCATTACAAATGTTGTTTTAGAAACAGAAAAACAATCTCGGTTCCCATAACCCTCTATTTAGTATTTTAAACAATACATATTTTCTTGAGTATTACAGATGTGTATAACCAAGAACAAAAATTAAAAAAATTCCTTTGCAGATAACTTTAAACAACACCTTTACATATATGTGATACAGTATCACTTTACATAAAAATGGGGGACAAACAAAATAGTTATACCATAAACATTTCAACCACATACTTTGTATTTAAAAACCTGCTGAAGAATAAAATATAGCACTTATTACATTCCTTTAATATAAACTAAAAACTTTATATTCCTAGGCAGCAAGGAATTTCAGGGAGAAAAGTAGCTGTAAAGGAATCTCAACAACCGTAAAACTGTTAAAGAAGAGGAGGAGAAGCAAATATTCCTTAGAGTTGAGCAAACATACTGCTTCTAAGAATTCCATCACCCAAAGCAATTTGGAATCGGCTGCGATGGTTGATAGAAAGGAAATGAACTGTCACTTTCTCTCCCTTCGCGTGTGAATTGCATGTAGTTTAACTCAGGAGATGAATAAATATAGGCGAAACATTTTATCTTGTGACATACCTTAAAAATCAATATTGAATTTTGTTTTTTATACTGTAATTTTTACTAATCTTTAACCTCAATGTTTCCTCTGATAATATTTGGGAACATTTGAAGGACCAAATAAAGATGAAATACAAACTGACGTAAAACGGGTAAGTTGGAAAAAAAATGTAAACATCTGCCGGATCAGTGGGTTTCAAATTGCCTATCTGTTACGTTATGCTGTCAGTATAACGCATTGATATTCCGTAGGATGATATTAGGATGAGCCAATGAAGAATTTTAAGAGCATTGATTAGGTTTTTGTACAAAAGTCACAGGGAAGTACCGATTCAAAAAGTTCTTTTTCAGTTATAAGTACTGTTTCGATGTATACTTAAAAGAATAGGTTATTGTCCTTTTTTTCATGCTTCCTAGCTTCTTCACCTTCTAGTAGTTTATTTGTTTTAATCAAAATCACATGGAGAAAAGTTTCTTTTTTTAAATTTTCAAATACTTTGGATAATTTTCGAGCAATGCTCTCTGCTTTTATGAATTTTTTTTTAGGTTCAAGATAATATTGAATGAATTTAGTGTTCACCTCTGTTAGAAGTAATAATTTACTTGGAATGAAACTAAGGAAATATTGAAACACATATACTAGACATGAAACAAAAAAGCCAATAACTTACTTTTATATAAAAATATTCAACATATAGTGTTTTAAAAACTTTTATAATACGAACTACAGAGAAATGAAATCTTACAATTTTCACAATGGTTACTCGTGTGCTTAAAATGTTTCTAAATGTTGCTTTATATTATCATAAATCACATTATTTGTTAACTATTTTCACATGTCTATAAATTAAAGATAATGAAAGTTCAGGAAAAGATAGAGTCAGAAGCAAAACACCTTTTACTTATTTAAAATGCCTTTTATATTAACCGAAATGTAAAGAGCAAAAACGGTGTTATATGTTTGATACATTAATAAAAATTGCAATTTTTGTTCCCTGGAGCAAATTACAAAAAAACCCCACTCTTTACAAAACCAATATTACATGCTTGGTTTGAGTATGTCTTCCAGACGATGCAATATAATCTTTACAAAGCCTAGGCATGCTGAATATCAAATTATCAATCTGATCTTGGGGAATATTACACCACTCATTAAGGAATGCTCTCCGAAGTTCCGGCAGACATGTAGGAGATAGTTAACGGATTGAAACTTATCAGCCAAGTATGTCCCACACATGCTCTACTGGATTCGAGTTCGGTGAGAATGCTGGCCATTTTAAACAGGTGATATCCTCCAATGGAAGGCATTCGTTTACGATGTTTGCACGGTGAGGACGAGCGCTTCATGAATAACTTGAACAAGCAGGTCAGTTCTGGAACCCAGAATAATCCCCCCACTCAACGAGCAATCCTGCACCACCAAAACGATGTTGTTCAATTGTGTTTTCTTGGTGGTAACAGGTACCTCGTGCTCTCCACATGAAAGTCCGGTGAGAGTCAGACTGCAAGCTAAACATGGACTCGTCGGAAGACATCACACAAACCCACTGTTGGGGTGTCCACAATGCATGCTCTCTACTCCAGGCTAGCCGCAGACGACAGTGAGTTGCAGTAAGTGGAACACATCTGGCAGGTCTACAAGAATATAAAACAATCCGCCTCAAGAGTCTGTACACTGTCTGCTTTGAAACTGTCGTACCAATGGCTGAAGAGAACTGATGAAATAGGTCTGATGCTGTGCTCCGTCTGTTTTTTGGCAGTAAATGCCAAATATTGATCCTCATTTGGCGTTGTAACTCGGGGGTGACCTGTGCTGTAACGTCTACTCACATAACAATCATCTTGGAATCGTTGCCAAAGCCTCGATATGACACTATAGACATTCCAACTTACTCGAATACTTCCAGCTGGGTACGCCCACATTCCAGATGGCCGATAATTCTACCACGTAAAAAATCATCCAAATACTGCCTTTGTGCCAGAACTATGCGGTTATTGCACTGAAAGGCTTATAAAGCACTTGAGAACAATTTTACTTCTTTGCCTGACCCTCTTGTCATTGTGACGAACTATCGGTGTCATCTGGTGGCTTCCTGCAATTTGCATATGATTCTTAAAGATGTGTGTAGTCATTTTACGGGTGATATATTTACATTTTTTAATTCAATTTCCGCGTGACTCTAAACTATCTTTAATTTATGGACATGAGTGTAGAATCTGTACACCAGAATGCTCTTTTTTTACAGCATATTAAACTATTAAAAATCCATGGAACATATTTTTTTTCTTAAAAAAAGTAGCCCTCTAATTTCATCGCATATTCAAGAGTAAATTCTAAATAAAACGTAACTGAAAATCTTTAAGTAAAATGCTTTAATTTATGCCTAAAAAATTGGGAGATGGTTTTTAGTACGCTAGTCTTATTGTATATATATGTGCGTGTTTGTGTGTATATCTAGGTATGTATATATTATGCACATATATATTATATAGATAATGGCACACGCACACATGCACTCACGCCTCTAAAAATTTCTGTAAAAACAAATGTGCAAAATAGAAATTTTATATGAATAATGTTGTTATTTGTTGCTTCTAATGCCACCTGATCCACGATGTCCGATCGATGCCCTTGAAATTCATCATGGAAAAGGTGTAATGAAGAAAACATAAACACCAGTACAACATCTTAGAAAAATGCAATTCAAAATGTAAATTGTAAAACAACAAATAAAAATTGATGTTTAAAGTTCTTGATTTAAATTTTGCAATGAGTCTAATCCTTTACCTGCACAACAAATTACCTTTCAATATCTCATTTACAAGGGGAGGGCACGACTAAGTAAATTCATTTTGGGACGAGACTTCGTATAATAGTAGTACTCCATTAGGGTGTTCAAACCTCAATGTATTAGCACCGAATGGTCAGTCAATTCGGAGAAAATAGCCTTCGAAATTCATGCTTAGCTTTTATAAAATTAAGTTTTAATTATTTCCACTGACGCAGTAGCTGAACTGGCAGAGCACTTGATTTCTACACGGGCGGCTAGGATTCTTATCAAGCAATAAACTTTTTTCCCCCAATTCGTTTAATTTTTTTAATTAAATAAATTTATTTCTTAGTATTAAATGATATTTCTTGTAATTATTTGCATTTTGTAAAGTAAATTAATTAATGTAATTATATAAATATTTATATTATATTTTATATATTAATAAATTATATTTATAATAAAATATATAATAAATATTAAATGATATTTTATATAAAAATTAGTTACAAATAATTTTAAAATATGAAATACAACATATTATAAATATAATATTATTTATAATATAACATATCAATAAAATACATTATTATTATTATTATTAAATTGATTATTTTTTATTAATATAATAAAAATAATGTGTCTTTTTTAAATAATTATTAATTTAATTATTTTATAATTATATAAAATATTTAATAAGCCCTTTTAAATAAATTATTTAAATTTTAAAAATTAATTTTATGAATTGAAAAAATTTTTGATATCGTGACTCGAATCCTATCTGCAAATTAAATAAATTGATTTAAAAAGGACTTAATATATAAAAATTTTCATAATTATAAAATAATTAAATTAATGATACATAAAAAAGACATATTATTTTTATTATATTAATTATAAAATAACTAATTTAATAATAATAGCAATAATAATAATAATAATGTATTTTATATATTATGTTATATTATATATATTATTTTATTTATAAATGTTGTATTTCACATTGTAAAACTATTTGTAACTAATTTTTATATGAAATATCATTTAATATTTTTTTAATATTTTATTATAATTATTATTTATTAATATACAAATATATTTATAAAATATAATATAAGCCTTTATATAATTACAGTAAGTATTTTACTTTATAAAATACAAAATAATTACATAAAATATCATTTAATATTTAATAAATAAATTTATTTAATTTAAAAAAATGATAATGAAACGAAATGGGGAAGAAAGGTTCATTGCGAGATTAGAACCCTATCCGTCCGTGTAGAAAGCAGGTGCTCGGCCCGTTGAGCTACTGCGTCGGTGAAGATAATTAAAACTTAATTGTATAAAAGCTAAGCATGAATTTCGAAGGCTATATTCTCCGAATTGACTGGCCATTCGGCGCTAATACATTGAGGGTTTAACACCCTAGTGGAGTACTACTATTATACCAGGTCTCGGCCCCAAATGAATTTCCTTAGTCGTGTCCTCCCCTTGTTAGACTGCCTAGCTATCAATAACTAAAGTTAACAATACAATGGGGAAACAACTGTGCTTTTATTTCTCATTCTTAAATAAAAATTAAAACCACAAGAAATAACAGTTAGTCATCCAGCTTTCATTGATATTAAACTTCCAAAACTTACAGTTAATTTCACAAAAGAATGTACAATATAGCTGGAAAACTTTCAACTCTCAAATGCATTCTAAAGTACACTTCATTCGAAACTCTTTTCATTCTGCAATGACCCTCTCAAAAGTTTCCCTCTTCTAATTCAAAGTCAAGAAAAAGATGAACAATTCTGCACACCCTTATTTACAGCCAATTCTAAGAACTGAGGACAGACCTAATCAGTGAAGTAATCATATTATGCTCAGGGTACCATTGAAACATATTTTGCTTGAAACCACCTTTTCTCCTCATGCTTAATTAGCTCTTCTGGGTATGAAATTAATTATTTTAAGTTGCGATGAGGGCTTTCGTGCGACAAGTCAGTAATTTAATTATCTCGTGTGACGAATTTTCGAAGTTAAATTTTGTCTGGTTATATATAAAAAAAAATACTGAATCTACAGAATTTCAACTTTGGTTAGAAGTTCTAAAGGACGTTATATATATACGGGAAATTAAATATATTTAAGAATTCGAAAAAAGTTTTGAAAGCTTAAACAAGTCTTAAGGTATCTGAACAGGTTGAAATGACCAATTTCTATTAAAACATACATTTTTGTGTTTTTTATTTTATTGAATAAAGCAACCTTTTTTGCCTTTACAAAGCATATATTTTTTTATTTTTACGTTACGTAAAGTCCGAGTTTCAATAACCCTTCAGCGGCAGCAGTCGAAGAGCCTTGACTGAGGTGTTTATTTAAATCACCAACCTACACCGGTCCACAGCTACGCAATGTACGCTTTAAACGACTGGGATGAATAATCACGTCTCTTACTTTCGATTTATTTAAATAATATTTACATGCAAATAATGGTTTTGCAACTTTAATTTATTTTGAAAAAACTCATCTTTCAAGAACTTTAATTTAAGTTTTTCTTTTATACATTAATAATTTTCATATAGGAGTATTATATTTTACAAAAAAGGGTTTTAAAATGATAGCATCTATGTAATTAAATAACAATTGTAACAAATGTAATTAATAACATTCTCCTAACTCTTCAGAATAGTTTTACTGATAGAAGCGCAAAGAAAAAAGAATCGCATTTCGGAAAGACGGAGCATTCAACGCACCGGTTGAGCGAGATGGATATATACACTGGTGGCAGTTAAGGGCTTTGTAGAGACTCATTTTTCTCAAGATAGGAGCAAATAAATGAAACAAATAACAAATCAAAATATCATTTTATCTGAATGTGTTGATATTCATTTAATTTCTTAAAAAAATTACATGGTCTAGGAAACACTAAAGCTTGCAGTTTGATATCTAGCTTCATAATTTGTATGAAGTCAAAATACAATAGCAGAAAATTTTCATTTCAAAATTTAAAGGTAAAACATTTTTGTAACGAATTTTGGAATAAGTTCCACAAATGAAAACAGACATAAAATGGAATTATTTACTAAATTTACAGGAAAGAAACTTAGTGTGAAAATACTTTTGTTGAGGTTTTACTCTTAGTTTATTATATCTAAAAAAACTTACTTTATGGCAGTTTAATGGTTGTAATCCAAATCATTTAGAGAATTTATAAGCCAGTGACAAACTTGATAGATACTTCGTAAATTTTACAGACATTCCCCCCCCCCTCCTATTACTATTTGACATCAGAAATGGTACCTTTATGAAAAATAACTATACATAAACGGAATGACCACAATCTTAAAACAAAGATAAAGTGGAAACTAGAGCATATTTATTTGTCTAAAAAAAGCTGTAATTGTATTTTAGGTAAACAAAATAGCAACAAATACTTAACTTTTTGATATCTTAAGAAAAGTGAAAAGTAAACATTTTTTTCTTTTTCGCTACATGATTCTTTTTGAGCTTATATTTTTATTTATTGTGCATGACAGTTTTATACCTATTTGTGTAGTCGAGACGCTTTTTTTTATACAAAGGTACAGCTTGTGCGTGGATAATTCACCTTGAATTCCTTTTTTGTTAATTGTAACTATTACTACGTTTACACAATTTTATTTCTCGTAATCCACGTAAAAATGAGAAGTGAAACATTGAAATTGTACAAGATTTTAGAAATATCTCTCATTGAAACATTAGCTTTGGATGGATTGAATGTATATTACTATCTCACTTGGAAACAACGCGAGGACTATTAGCGATGGACCTCGTAATTTTGAGCCACAGTCAACTGAAAAAGACACATAAGATGACCGAAGCTTCCAGATCACAACAAGCTATGCCAATTTGAGGAATTTGAGCTTCAAAAGATTTATCGTACACTTCTCTAACCTGCTCGATTGCGCGACAGGTTCTTGAATGACATCAAAACGGTGACTCGAATATAGCAGCACCAGTCAAGACCTCACGATTTTGATCACTTGGGTATTATTGTCCCAATCTCAGACAAAGAGAGTTATATTAATGTCGCATACTATAAGGCAACAGGAGGGCTATCAACGACGAACCTCGTAATCTCTCGATCAAATGACGACAACGACGCCTGAGTTGGCACCCCTTCTACAAACTACAACACCCCGCCCAATTGGAGGACATTTGAGCCAAGTCAGAGATTTAAAACGGATCAACCTTTCTACTCGACAGGTCTTCAGTGGCGCTAGGCTTAAACTCATAACACGTCGGCCATGAGCTTGTGACCTAATCACTAGGCATGAATACCTTGCACACACACTTTTAAAGCATCCGACTACGACCAGAACCTTGATTTTGCAAGAGCGTACTAACAATAATTTCTTTCAATATTTAGTGACATTTAGATTATAATATACTTATAAAATTGTTTTGAGAATATTAATGAAATAAAAAATTATTTAAATGCAATATTTTGGCAAAAAATAACAATGAATTACCTATTTTCAAAATATGAAACTATTTTTTTTTTACCTTTTGAAAAATGTTTCTATAATAATAATATTTTGCTTACATATAGCTAAGACTTCTCTAGAGAGCCTGAATTAGGGTTTTTGAAAAGTTCTCCTTATTTTCAGAGTTACAACCAATAAAATAACTATCGGTTTTTTTTTGTGAAAATTTCTATACTCTGATGTTCTAAAATATGGATAAATCCACTTCTAAGTAATATATTTCAAAAATTCTAGTTCATACTTTGTACAAAGGTTTGAACTATATATGAGAAAAATATTTTTAAAATAGAACCCTTTTTTATAAAAAAATAGAATATCTTGAATGTTTAATTCTAAGTCAATTCTTTGCTGAAAAAATTGCACTTAAGTAATTATTTTTCTAATAATGTTCTTAAAACAATTTTTTATGCGTATTCTTATCTAAGAGACACTAAATATTAAAAAAAAAATATTCGTTTGTACGCGCTTTTGCAAAATCAAGGTTCCGAATGTATACGGATACCTTGAATAGCTTCAGAGGAAGCTACTTAAAAGCGAAGCATATAGAAGGAATAACCATAGCTAATTTAGTTTAGCTGCTTATAAGGGATCGGAAAAAATGAAAAAAAGTAAGAAAAAGTTTGACATTTCTTAAATTCACAACAGAGTTTCTCTATAAAACGTTTGGATTCGTTTAGAAAATTACTTCGTTATCTCTTACGAATAGACAAATGAAAGATATTATAGCTCCATGAAAGTATTTTAGCAACAATAAATATTACAAAAATAGCTGTTATTTGTCTTCTTAATTCACGTAACTTAAATATTTCAAATTAAATTGAAACAAGAATGATAAATCTTTTTTTGAATAATAAACATACTTTAAGAATCTCCTCAACCAGGATATAAATTCTAACGCATATTTCCATTCAAACGTTGAACTAAGAAACGAGAATTATTCAATGTATTGAAACTAGCAAATAAAAATACCTAGAGAAGCAAAAATTTTGAGAACGAGAGTGTTATCAGCACCAAGAAAAAATCAAAATTTAATTTGAACAAAATTTCTTGACATTTTACAAATAACTGATGTAATTGTGTTTTGTTCCAAACATTAGAATTAAATGACTATAATTGCATTGAAAACCTCTAGTAGAACATCAATTAGTTCACGCAAATCGCAGTCAATTCATGAAACACTTTCGAACTGGCAAGATGCGATATAAAATTTGGGAACAGTTGAGATCAAAAAGGTCGAGAATTGTTCACAACAATAAAAAAAAACTAGGATTCCGCGATGCTGAAAAGACTAATTAGTGTCGTTAAGACAACGGGAAATACAGCTTCAACGAGCCGTATTTTAAATTTATCCTTTAAAATTATCAACAAGAAAGCAGACATAGCGTGCTAGGTAGAATATATAAGAATTTTCCAAGCGTTCTATTTTAATGACTTCTTTTTCACACTTCGTTGAGTTTCAGATTTATTCTGGTTTGTGAAAGAGTACATTTCATATATTTGAATTAAGATTCTTTCGAAAGTTGTGCGCGAGAATTTAAAAGCACGTATTTCGTCTCAATCAAAACGTAAAAATTCTATTCTAAATTTAAATCCTATTTTTCTTGTTTCAAAGAAATTGATTGGTTTCGTTAAACTCTTTCATTGTTCGATTATTCCTTTATTGTCAAAGAAAACAGATTCAATTATTGTCATAGATATAATTTTTAAAATGTAAGACTGCATAGACTTCGAAATAAATAAACAAAATATATTCGAAAATTGCTTCTTTAAAGTGTGCATGTATAGTTTTAATGTAGTCTAAGAAACTTTTTGTTTGATATTTCCTTGATATTAAGGATATCAAAAGAGGAAAATATTTTTGTTAAAATAATAAAAAACAACCATATAAAACATGCGAGTGCCAATGAGAATTTTTTTTGAAAAAAGTTGTAAATAAATGTAAAAATGGTTATTCTTAAATAATCATTGTTTTTTTAAAAAAGTATTTTTCATGTTCAGTTGTACATAATAATCTCTTTCTTATTTTAGAGCTTAAAAGAAGAATCAATAATAATTATTTTTACAGCTATAATTATTGCTGTAAGTAATTGTACTAGGAAAAAACTTAAAATTAAAAAGCACTTTATTAATGTTTATGTGATGTATAATTGTCTAACACAAGAGCTTTAGGGTATACTTTTTACTTTTAAACAGTCACCACTGATTTTAACTTTCTGATATTTCGTATTTATTTGATAATTCAAATATTTTGAGGTATTAAAAATAAATATATTCTACAAATTTAGTCAGACAGCTAAAGCAATATTATGCACTCAGAAGTAAATATTTTGAGACGAAATCCTAGAATTCTTTTTCTCAAAAATGTTTTTTTCTCTCATCTTCAACTTGAAATTTGAATTTTCTCAACTCATATATGACAGCACAAAAATGAAAGATGGTTAGATTTCGTTTTGGTGGCAGTTCATTTCCTCTGTATCAAACTCTTAAGTAGTACCCATACATCTTTCGATAAGGCTAAGATCCCAAGAAACCTCATGTGTTGGTTCAC